>JAAGEH010001697.1:1009-21801 GCA_011751065.1 Lasiurus cinereus
CTCTCTCTCTCTCTCTCTCTCTCTCTCTCTCTCTCTCTCTCTCTCATATTTTTAGTTGTTTCATTAAATCATTTCAGTTACCGGTCTCTAAATATTTCCGCTTGTATGTCTTAAGAAAAATAATAGTCTCCTCTAAAATCTTAATGCAAATTTCACACTCAGAAAATTTGACATTGAGATGATACAATTAAGATCCTCACTCAAATTTTCAGATTATCTTAATATCATTTTTATCTGTTTGTTTAAAAAACTTCTTTCCACTCAAAAACCATGCATTACATTCAGTTGTTGTGTCTCTTTAGTGTCCTTGATACTAGAAAAATTTCCCAGACTTCTTTTGTTCTTGCATGACATTGACATTTTTGAAGATCCAGGTCTGTTGTTGCTCAGAAAGCTTTGGTTGGAGTTGAGTTTTTGATTCCTTACTCCTGCTTTTCTCCTATGTTTTCCTCTAAGAGTTTTACATTTTCAGTTTTTACATTTAAGTCTTTAATCCATTTCAAGTTAATTTTTGTGAGTGGTGTAATTTCATTCTCTGCATGTATTTATGAAGTTTTCCCATAACATTTATTGAAGAAACTATCCTTTCCCCCACTGAGTGTTCTCAGTTCCCTTGTCAAATATTTTTTGACTGTATGTTCAAGGGTTTATTCCTGAGTTCTCGATTCTTTTCCATTGGCCAGATATCTTTCCATTGATTTGTAGAAAGAGTGGAGGGGAGGGAAGGAGAGAGAAAGAGAGAGAATTTGAAGGAGAGAGAGGTGAGAAAAACACATTGATTGATTTCTTCAAACACATGCCTAACTAGGGCCAGGGATTGAACCTGAAACCGAGATACCTGTCCTTGACCAGAAATCAAACCTGAAACTCTTGGTGCATGGGCTGCCACTCTAACTGAAGCATCCATCTTATATAAAAATTGATGTTTGAAATTTTAACCATGCTATTTTGGCTTCTGTAAATACTTACTTGCTTAAATAATAATGAAAATAAGACTACTCCAATTCCAGAGAGGCCATAAACTATGCCCCAGACAAAGTTGTCAGTGCTGACACCAGGCCAGACCTTGAGATATGGTCTCATGATCCCTTCCAAGCATGCAGGCCATCTTTCTCAAAAGGCCTGGAAATCTCATTCCAAATCTGGGAGACAAAAAAGCTAGAAACAGTATAAATAGAAAAATTTCCTCCATGTTGGGGACGCTCAGAATTTGACAGACACATTTTTCTCTGGGCCTGTGCAAATTTATAAATAAAATGTAACTCCCTTTCTCTAAGTGTGGCTTGGTTTTTCTCTGGTCTTCTGTAACATAACCTCTGAACAACAGAAGTCAACTCTGAGTCTATTTTTATGGCAGTACCCTAATTTTGATTAGTATAGCTTTGTAGTAAAATTTGGTCATTAACTCTGAGGACTCCAGTTTTACTGAAGTATTCAGTATTGCTTTGGGCATTTGGGGTCTTTTGTAGCTCCATACAACTTTTAGGATTGTTTTTTCTCTTTCTGTAAAAATTACCATTTGAGTTTTATTTATCTATATTGTTTAAAGTATTATAGACATACCCCTTCTTCCCCCATTGACACCCCTCCCACTTCGTACTCTCAACCCCTCTCCAGGCCTTCACTCCATCACTATTGTCTATGTCTATAGGTTATGCCTATCTATATACATAAAAGGCTAAGCAACCATCACATCTGAAATAACCAAATGAATGACTGAACAGGCTATGTGGGGTGACCAGGCTGGCAGGGAGGTTAGTGAGGGGCAACCAAACGACTGAGCAGCAGGCTGTGTGGGGCAACCAGGCTGGCAGGAGGGTTAGTGAGGGGCAACCAAACGACTGAGCAGCAGACTGCATGGGGCTACCAGGCCTGCAAGGGGAGAGCCATTAAGGATGACTACATTGGCGGGAGGGGCAGTTGGGGGCAACTATGCCTGCAGGGGGGGAGTTGGGGGTGACTAGGCCAGCAGGGGGGGAGGAGTTAGGTGTGCTCGGGAAGGCAGGCAGATGAGCAGTTAGGAGCCATGAATATCCCCCAAGGGGTTCTGGACTGTAGAAGGTGCAGGCTGGGCTGAAGGGACCCCCCCCATGCATGAATTTTGTGCACTGGACCTCTAGTCTTATATAATAAAAGGCTAATATGCAAATTTTCCCCTTGACCAGAGTTAGACTTGAAGTTTGCTCAGGGGGCAGGGCCAGCTGGCCAACTACCTGCAGCCCCTCCCCCAAGCCAAACCCCTGATCAGTCCCAATCCAGATAGGCCAGCCAGACCCCACCTCTGCACAAATTTGTGCATTGGGCCTCTAGTAGCATATAAGCTCTTTGATCATTCTCTTCTCTCCCTCCACTTCCCTCTGAGGATCCTCAGTCTGTTGTATATTTCCATATCTCTGGATCTATTTTGTTTGTCAGTTTACTTTGTTCATTAGATTCCACATATAAATGAGATCATATGATACTTGTCTTTCTCTGACTGCATTATTTCACTTAGCATAATACTCTCTAGGCCCTTCCATGCTGTCTCAAAGAGTAAGAGACTCTCCCCCCCCTTTTTTACAGCTGTATATAGTGTTCCATTGTGTAAATGTACCACGGGTTTTTGTTTTTTAATATATTTTTTATTGATTTTTCACAGAGAGGAAGCGAGAGGGATAGAAAGTCAGAAACATCGATGAGAGAGAGACATTGATCAGCCACCTCCTGCACGCCCCACACTGGAGATGTGCCCACAACCAAGGTACATGCCCCTGACCGGAATTGAACCTGGGTCCTTTCAGCCGCAGGCCGACGCTCTATCCACTGAGCCAAACTGGTCTTGGCTACCACAGGTTTTTTATCCACTCATCTATTGATGGTCACTTGGAGTTTGGAAGTATTCCTTCTTTAATATTTTGGAAGAGTTTAAGAAGAATTGGTGTTAACAGTTTTTAAATGTTGGTAAAATTCACCAGTGAAACTATGTTTTGGGGATTTTCTTTTATTTTTTTTCTGAGTGTTTTTTTTATATTATTGTTATTGAACCTCATTACTCATTATTGATCTTTTGTTCATGTTTTTCATTTATTCATGATTCAGTCTTGGTAAGTTGCATGTTTCTAGGTATTTCTTCATTTCTAGTTTATCCAGTTTGATGGTGCATAATTTTTCATAGTAATCTCTCACAATCCTCTGTTTTCTCTGTTGTCAGTTGTAATATCCCCTATTGTGTTTCTGATTTTACTAATTTGCATCCTCTTTTTTTCTGAGTTAGTCTAGCTAAAGATTTGTCAATTTTGTTTAGCATTTCAAAAAAAATCCATGGAGAAACCAAGATGGCGGCATAGGTGAACACCTAAGCTTCTGCCTTGCAAAACAATTTCAAAATTATGACTGAAAGACAAAACGGATGCCATCCAGAACCACAGGAAAGCTGGCTGAGTGAAAATTCTACAACTAGAAGTAAAGAAAGGGATTCAGGAAGACTCAGAGGAGCTGTAAAACGCTGAGGTATGGAGACACGTGTGTGGAGAGGACGGATGGAGGAGGGTCTGGCTGGCTTCCTCTCGCTGGAGGGGGATAGAAACTCCTAACTGCACTGAGCCCTAGTTCTAGGTGAGACTCATATGGGGGAGTCTGGATTGTATGAAAAGGAAGGAGTGCAAGGAAACTTTAGGGGAGCTGCGAAAGACAGAGGTCTGGGGGTGTGCGAAAGTGTGTGCGAAAGTGCAAGTGAAAGTGCGCACACAGAGCAATGATTGCTGATTGTGCCACTGGCTTTCTCTAGCGGGAGGAAAACAGAACCTCACAACAGCACTGAAACCCAGGTCCACTGCACTGAACCCCAGTTTCGGGTGAGACCTTGGGGATCCAGACTCATATGAGTCCCTAGAGTGAACGGAAACTCAGGGGAACCAGAAAGGCAGAGGTCCGGAAGCTTGCATGCACGCAAGGTCTGGAGACAAGCACACATGTGCAGACACAGCTGATCCTCACAACCAATTGGCTTGGAGTTAAATTCCCGCCAGTGATACCAACAAGAGTCAAGCATTAACTACAACAAGACTGCATACACAGTTCACAAAGGGGTGCAGCAAGAGTGTCCACCTCAGGTAACTGGGGAGGCAGAGCTACTGGGCCACATAGGACATCTAGCACACAAAGCTACTCTACCAACTCTGGGAAGCAGTGAATTATGCAGAAACAAAAGAACAGATCACAAACAAAATAAATGGAAGAAAACAAACAATTGGATATAGAGTTCAAAACCATGGTTACAAGGTTTTTTAAGAATTTCCTAGAAAAAAATGACTAAATTTAGGGAGACCCAAGAGGAAATGAAAAAGTACCAACTAGAAATTAAACATACACTGACCGAAATAAAAAATATTACACAGAAACCTAACAGCAGACTAGAGGACCACAAGAATCAAGTCAAAGATTTGAAATACAAAGAAGCAGAAAACACTCTACTGCAAAAAAGAAAAAAGAATAAAGAAATGTGAAGATAGTGTAAGGAGCCTCTGGGACAACTTCAAGCTTACCAACATCAGAATTATGGGGGTGCCAGAAGAGAGAGAGCAAGATACTGAAAACCTATTTGAAGAAACGATGACTGAAAACTTCCCCCACCTGGTGAAAGAAATAGACTTACAAGTCCAGGAAGTGCATAGAACCTCAAACAAAAGGAATCCAAAGAGAACCACACCAAGATACATCATAATTAAAATACCAAGAGCAAAAGACAAAGAGAAAATATTAAAAGCAGCAAGAGAAAAACAGTTAATTACCTACAAGGGAGCACCCATACGACTGTCAGCTGATTTCTCAACAGAAACGATGCAGGCCAGACGGGAGTGGCAAGAAATATTCCAAGTGATGAATAGCAAGAACCTACAACCAAGATTACTCTACCCAGCAAAGCTATCATTCAGAATTGAAGGGCAGATAAAGAGCTTCACAGATAAGAAAAAGCTAAAGGAGTTCATCAACTCCAAACCAGTATTATATGAAATGCTGAAAGGTATTCTTTAAGAAGAGGAAGAAGAAAACGGTAAAGGTAAAAATTATGAGCAACAAATACTTATCTATCAACAAGTGAATCTAAAAATCAAGTGAATTGAAAATCTGCTGAACAGAATAAACTGGTGAATATAATAGAATTAGGGGCATACAAAGGGAGTGGACTGACATTTCTCAGGGGGAAAGAGGTGAAGGGGGCTGCAGGGAGAGATTGGACAAAAATCATACACCTATGGATGAGGACAATGCGAGGGAGAGGTAAGGGCAGAGGGTGGGGTGGGAACCAGGTGGAGAGGAGATATGGGGGGAAAAAGAGGGACAAATGTAATAATCTGAACAATAAAGATTTATTAAAATTTTAAAAAATAAAAGGAAACAATCCTGGGTGCGGGGGAGGGGTGGGAGAACTGCAGCTCCAGGAGAAGCAGAGCTGCCCTGTAAAGTCTCAGAGGAGGGACACACTGTCATCTTTTGCTTTGGAGCCACTGGGAAGGGACCTGGGGTGGGGAATGTTTAAATTCATCTGTCTAGTAATTTTTGAAAAGATAATTTGAAAAATATAAAATGTTAGTGACTCTTTCAAATCCCAAAGAGCTCATTTCTAACCATGGGACTGTCCTGGGCCTTGACTGTGCAGCCCCCTGACTATGGCGCCTCTAAAGGTCAGAGCCACCTCCCTATTGATCATCATACGCCTTTGTGTTTTACTTGTACATTAACTCTCTTAACACTCCAGAAAAGTGTGTGGTCCTGATCCACAGGGCTGAGGTAGGGATGGCAGAGCACATACTTGATTCTTTCGCGAAAGGCATGTAGAGCCACTGAGGGTGGGGATGAGCAGGGAAAGGGCCAGCACTTCAGGGCCAAAGCCATGATGGTACAGTCACTGGGTTTCACAAATTTGACACGTGGTTTGTATTCCTGCTGAGATTGATATCCACCAAATTCCACAGGATGCCTGAGAGGTGTTTTGGGGGTAGTAGGGCAGTTTGACTTTGAATGTATGTTGACAAGATTGTCTTGTCAACCACCTGGGGTCTGTGTGTCTTAGCAAGTGGCTTTTCCTGTAGCCACCATTAGTGGGCACCAAGAGTAGGTACCAGCTGACCTAAGGACTCCTAACACACTGCTGTCCAGTTGTGGTCTGAGTCGGTGCCCCATCCTCCAATGCCTGACCTCCTGTAAGAGCACTGCTGCCTCTCCCCCTAACAATAGGAGGCCCAACACTGGAAACAGGCCAGCAGAGAAGCCCAGGTGATGGCTCTGGAGTTCCCAGGCTCCTTTTGGCCTGCCTGGTCCCTTGGGTCCTACTGCCATGCTCCAACTGTCTCCTCATATCTTGTGCTGCCTGAGGACACAAGCTCAAGATGCACCCTTGAGACTGGCCCCCATTAAAGTTTCTGTAGGGATGGGTCAACTGGTGTGGTCTCATCCTCTAGAGTCCTTTCCCAAGCATGCTGGTTCTTGCCCTACCCCACCACCCCAACAGGAAGTGACAGCAGCCATGATTTCTCTTGCTTAGGCAAGAAAGTGGAATCTACATGGCTTCTGAGTACCCCACCCCTAACATGTTTACCTGGGGGCTGCACTTTTTCTCTGGGCACTGTGTTGGCCAAAGGACTTTGGTACCCATAAAAGTGTGTTTTTCCTACTACCATACACACCACAGGAAGGTGTAGACCAGCCTTCTCACTGTTGCCCAAGATAGCTGTGACCCCATTTAAGAAGATTGGGTTATGTCTGACTGTCCTGCTTTGGAGGATGATGGGGAGGAACTAGAGGGTGTGAATTAGGAAAAGGAGGAAGTGAGGGTGGGGAGGCAGGCTCAGGACCTGTGCCATCATTTCCCCTGTTCCTGTTGTTCTAATATTAACTCATTAGCAAACAGTATATTTTAATATTTGCTTTTTTTCTGTGCTGTTTGAGAGATTCTTATCTGGATAAAGTTGTATTTTGAAATTCAAAGAAACGTTTTGGTTATACTTCTTTTCTTACCTATCAGGTGATCTACCTTGGAGGATATTCTGTATGCACTAGAGAAGAATGTGTATTCTCCTGCTCTTAGATAAAATGGTGTGTATATTTTTGTTAGGACCATTTGATTTGAAGTATGGTTCAAGTCCATTTCCTTGTTGCTTTTATGTCTGAATTATCTGTCCATTGTGGAAAGTTGAGTATTGAAGTCTCCTAACTACTGTTATTGTATTTATTGTCTATTTTTTACTTCAAATTTATTAGTATTTGCCTATATATTTATACAGTGTTTGCTGATATTGTGTGCATATGTATTTTCTATTGTTATGTCATTTATTAACTGACCACTCCTTATAATTATGTAATTATCATCTTTGTCTCACTTTGTCTTGAAGTCCATTTTATCTGATAGAGGTATGGCTATCCTTGCTCTCCTTTGTTTCCCACTCAAATGGAAGACTTTTGCCACCCCTTCACTTTAAGACCACGTGTGTCCTTAAAACTGAAGTGATTCTCTTGTAGGCAGCATAGAGTTGGATGTTTTTCTTTAAATTCATTCATCCACTTTATGCCTTTTGATTGTAGAAGTAAATCTATTTACATTTAAAGTAATTATTAACAGGTAAGGACTACTAATGCTATTTTATTAATTATTTTCTGCCTGTTTTGTAGTACTGTAATTCCTTTCTTACTTTCCTGCTGCTTTTCTTTGTGCGTTGATGATGTTCCATAGTAGTATGATTTGATTATCGTAATCTTTTGTGAATGTACTATATATTTTGGCTTTTTGGTTGCCATAAGGCTTACACAAAGTATTACGTAAGTCTGTTTTATACTGATAACAATTTAACTCAATCATATGTAAAAACTATCCTTGCCCTAACTGGCTCAATGGATAGAGTGTTGGCCTGCGGACTGACGGGTCCCAGGTTCGATTCTGGTCAAGGGCATGTACCTTGGTTGTGGGCACATCCCCAGTGGGAGATGTGCAGGAGGCGGCTGATTTATGTTTCTCTCTCATCAATGTTTCTAAGTCTCTATCCTTCTCCCTTACTCTCTGTAAAAAATCAATAAAATATATTTAAATAAACTATTCTTGTACTCCCCCTTTTATGCTTTTGATGTCATCATTTACATATTTTAAATTGTGTATCCATTAACAAATTGTTGAAGCTATAACAATTTAAATTATTTTATACTTTAATCCTTATACTAGAGCTAAGTAGTTATATCACCATACTACATTATTAGATTATTCTGAATCTGAGTATGTTTTCCTTTACCATTGTGTTGTATATTTTCATGTGTATTCATGATACTAACAAGCATCCTTTTGTTTCAGCTTGAAGAACTTTCAGTAGCAGTTCTTGTAAGTCATGTTTATTGGTGATGAATTCCCTCAGCTTTGTTTATCAGAGAAAGTATTTCACCTTCATTTCTGAAGGATAACTTTGTTTGGAAAAGTGTTTTTGGTTGGCAGTTTCTTTCCTTCATCACTTTGAACATATCATCTCATTCTCCCCTGGCCTTCAATAACTCCAGAAATCCATTGGTGATTTTATGGGGATCCCCTTGTAGGATAGATTTCTTTTCTTCCTGCATTTAAAATTGTAATATTGGAAAATAATATTTGGGATTAAAATTTTGGGGGGTTACCTACTAGCTTCATGAACTTGAATGTCCAAATCTCTCCTCATATTGTGCAGCTCTCAGCCCTTATTTCTAAAAAAATACTTTGGAAATGTTAAGTATTTTTTTTTCAATTAGAGTTGACATTCAATATTATATCAGTTTCAGGTGTACAGCATAGTGGTTAAACATTTATATAACTTATGAGTGTTTTCTTCCAATAAGTCTAGTATTCACCTGATACCTGTAACTGCAAATTTGTACTTCTTAATCCCTTCACCTTTCTTAACCATCCTACATGCCTCCCATCTGGCAACCAGTTTTTTTCTCTGTATTTATGAGTTTGTTTCTGTTTTGTTTGTTCACTTATTTTTGTTTTTTTTAGATTGCACATATAAGTGAAATCCTATATTTGCATTTTTATATATCTGTTTGACTCATTTTATTTAGCATAATACTCTCCAGGTCCATCCATGATGTCACAAATGGTTAAGATTTCATTTTTTTTATGGCTGAGTAATATTCCAATGTATATATGTACCACCTCTTCTTTATCCAATCCTCTATCAATGGACACTTAGATTGCTTCCATATCTTGGCCATTGTAAACAATGCTGCAATGAACTAGGGATAAATATTTCTTTTCAAATTAGTATTTTGGATTTCTTCAGATAAATACCCAGAAGTGGGATTGATGGGTCATATGGTAGCTCTATTTTTAAAATTTTGAGGAATCTCCATACTGTTTTCCATAGTGGCTGCACCAATTTAAATCCCACCAATAGAATGCAAGTGTTCTTTTTCCCTCTATGTACTCACCAGCCCTTGTTGTTTGTTGATTTATTGATGACAGCCATTCTGAGAGGTGTGAGATGATATCCCATAGTGGTTTGAATTGGCATTTCTCTAATGATAAGTGATCTTTAACATCTTTTCATATGTCTATTGGCCATCTGTATGCCTTCTTTGTAGAAGTATCTATTCAAGTCCTCTGCTTATTTTTTAATGGGATTGGTCATTTTGTTGGTGTTAAGTTGTATGACTTCTTTATACATATCAGATATTAACACTTTATTAGGTGTATCATTGGTGATTTTTTTCTTACATTCAATAAGTTGTCTTTTTGTTTGTTCATGTATTCCTTTGCTCTGCAAATACCATTTTGTTTTCTTTTCTTTTTTTAAGAAAATCACTTTTTTTTTTAATTGTTGACATTACTACAAAAGTCACCCATTTTCTCCCCTTTTATCCTCCTCCACCAAGATGCCACCTCACTCCAGGTCTTCACCACATTATTGTCTATGCCCATGGGCTATGCATATATGCATATATATTCTTTGGTTAATTGCTTCTAGTCTCCACCCTGAGATCCGTCAGTCTGTTTCATATATCCATGCCTCTGGTCCTATTTTGTTCATCAATTTATTTTGTTCATTAGATTCCACATATAAGTGAAATCATGTGATATTTGTCTTTCTCTGACTGGCTTATCTAGCATACCATAATAATCTCCAGGTCTATACATGCTGTCACAAAGGGTAAGAGTTCCTTCTATTTTTACAGGTGCATGGTATTCCATTGTCTAAATATACCACAGCTTTTGTCCGCACTCATCTACTGATGGGCAATTGGGCTGTTTCCAGATCTTAGCTATTGTAATTAATGCTCCCATGAACATACGGGTGCACATATCTTTTCTGATTGGTGTTTCTTAAGATATATTCCCAGAAGTGGAATTGCTAGATCAAATGGCAGTTCCTTTTTAAATTTTTTGTTTTGTTAATCTTCACCAAAGGATATTTTTCCATTGATTTTTAGAGAGAGTGGAAAGGAAGAAAGGAGAGGGAGGGAGGAAAGGAAGAAGGGAGGGAGGGAGGGGAGAGAGAGAGAGAGAAAGAGAGAGAGAGAGAGAGAGAGAGAGAGAGAGAGAGAGAGAGAGAGAGATCATGTGAGAATTACACATGCCTCCTACATGCTCCCTGATTGGGCTGGGAATCAAACATGCAATCCAGGTATGTAACCTTGATCGAGAATCAAACCCACCACCAAGATGCCACTTCACTCCCGGCTTCACCGTCTGTTCTCTGGCTAATGCTCTAACCTCCGAGAAATACTGGCCAGGGTAGTAGTTCCATTTTTAGTTTTTTTGAGGAAACACCATACTTGTATTCCACAGAGGCTGCATCAGTCTGCATTCCCACCAGTAGTGCACAAGTTTTCCTTTTTCTTCACATCCTCACCAGCACTTGTTGTTTGTTGATCTATTGATGGTAGCCATTCTGGCATGTATGGAATGGTACCTCATTGTCACTTTAATTTACATCTTTCTGATTATTAGTGATGTTTAGCATTTTTTTATATGTCTATTGGCCATCTGTATGTCGTCTTTGGAGAATGTCTATTAAAGTCCTAGGCCCATTTTTAAATTGGATTGTTGGTCTTCCTAGTGCAGTGGTACCTCGAGATACGAGTGCCCTAACTTACGAGATTTTTGAGATACGAGCCTCGAGCGAGCCATTTTTTGCTTTGAAATACGAGCAACACTTGAGATACGAGTAATCGCGCGGATCGGCCGGCTGCACAGGACCCACCAGTTTACCGCAACTCAAGCGTCTCATAGTTTCCCACGCCTCAGTCAGTGTGCTTGTTTACCTCGTTGTCGAAGCATCTTTTGTGCATTTACATATTTTATCACATTTCTTTTTATAACCATAGGTGCGAAGAAAGCGAGTGGAAAGGTCAGTGCTCAGAAGAGGATGATGTCTATTGAATTAAAACTTGAAATCATAGAAAAAATATGAGCAAGGTGTGCGAGTGGCTGACTTGGCGAGGCAGTACGGGCGTAGTACTTCAACGATATGCACTGTGCTTAAACAGTAGGAGTCGATAAAGGGTATAACGCCAGCTAAGGGAATTACAATAATTTCTAAGCTCTGTAGCTCTCTCCATGAAAAGATGGAGAATCTACTGATGGTGTGGGTGATGGAGAAGCAGCTTAAAGGAGATACATTAACACAGGGCATCATATGCGAGAAGACGCGAGCGATTTACGGTGATTTGCTGGAGCAGACCCCACGCACTTCCACGGATGAAGCATTGAAAGACTCATTTAAAGCCAGTAGAGGCTGGTTTGAGAACTTCAGGAAAAGGTCCGGCATTCACTCCATCGACAGGCATGATGAGGCAACAAGTTCGGATGTGAAGGCAGCTGAGGATTACCTCAAAACTTTTTTCCGAACTGATAGAAGCCAAAGGATATATCCTCCAGCAAATCTTCAACAGTGATGAGACAGGGCTTTTCTGGAAGAAGATGCCGAATAGGACTTATATAATGGCAGAGGAGAAGGTGATGCCAGGCCACAAACCCATGAAGGATAGGCTAACTCTCGCACTGTGCGCCAATGCGAGTGGCGACTGCAAGATCAAGCCTCTGCTCGTATACCATTCGGAAAACCCCAGAGTCTTTAAGTCACATAAGATTTTAAAAGATAAACTGCAAGTTATGTGGAGGACAAACCCGAAGGCATGGGTCACCAGGCAGTTCTTTGTGGAGTGGGTAAACCTGGTTTTCGGCCCTTCTGTTAAGAAATATCTACAGGAAAACAACCTAACCATGCAAGCCCTCCTCGTCCTCGACAATGCTCCTGCTCACCCACCAAACCTCGAAGATGAACTCCTCGAAGAGTTCAAGTTTATAAAGGTTGTCTACCTACCTCCCAACACCACTCCTATCCTGCAACCCATGGATCAGGAGATGATTTCTAATTTTAAAAAGCCGTACATCAAGCACCTGTTCCGGCGCTGCTTTGAGGTGACGGAGAACACAAACCTCACCCTTCGAGAGTTCTGGAAGAACCACTTTAACATCGTGATATGCCTCAGAATTATTGATCAGGCCCGGCTGGGTGTTACAAGGAGGACTTTGACCTCTGCATGGAAGAAGCTGTGGCCTGAGGCCATAGCCAAAAGGACCTTCGAAGGATTCCAATCCTAGGTGCCAGTGGAGGAGGAGATAGTGCCTCTGGGAAAATACATGGGCCTGGAGGTGGATGAGAGAGACGTGAATGAGCTTGTTGAGGAGCACTCTCTGGAACTCACCACGGAGGAGTTACAAGAGTTGCAGTCTCAGCAACATGCAGAGGTTCTCCAAGAAATTGGTTTCGAGGAGGAGCCAGAGGTGGAGGAGATCTCTACAAGTGAGATAAAGGAGATCTTAGGAATGTGGGAGAGGGTGTCATACTTCGTGGAAAAGAAACACCCCGAAAAAGTTGCTACTGGTCGTGCATTGGAGCTGTTCAATGAAACTTGCCTCACCCATTTCAGAAACATTCTGAAAGGGAGGAAGAGGCAAACCTCGTTGGACACGTTTTTTTTGAAATCGGCCAAAAATGCAAAGACCAGTAGCAATTAAGTTCAGTGAAGATTAGTTTAGTTACATTCACTTTAGGGATAAAGTATAGCATTAAGAGTGTAACGAGTAGGTAAATACACTTTATAAAACCAGTTTATTCCTTTACATTCTCTTTTATTATGTTTTTATACAATATTTGTCATTTATAAATACATTTTTCTTATTCAAAGACACGTAACAAGAACAACTGGGGTGGCATTTTGGGGGCTGGAACGGATTAACGGCATTTCAATTGATTTCAATGGGGAAATTTGCTTTGAGATACAAGCAACTTGATATACGAGCAAGATTATGGAATGAATTAAACTCGTATCTCGAGGTACCACTGTGTTTTGTTCTTTTGATATTTCAGAAATTAAGCCCTTATCAGATATATCATCAGTGAATATGTTCTCCCATACAATGGTTTCTCTTTTCATTTTGTTGATTTTTCTTTTGCTGTGCAGAAGCTTTTTAGTTTTATATTGTCCCATTTGTTTATATTTTACTTTGTTTCCCTTGCTCTACAGTGGTTCTCAACCTTCCTAATGCCACGTCCCTTTAATGCAGTTCCTCATGTTGTGGTGACCCCCAACCATAAAATTATTTTCGTTGCTACACGAAGTAGGAAGGTTGAGAACCACTGCTCTAGGAGATGTATTAGCAAAAATATTGTTACATGAGATGTCTGAGATTTTACTATCCGTTTTCTTCTAGGATTTTCTAGGATTTTGCCACTTACTTTTAAGTCTTTTTTTTTCATTTTGAGTTTATTCTTGTGTGTGATGTAAGTTGGTAGTCTAGTCTCATTTTTTTGCATGTATATATCCAATTTTTCCAGCACCAGTTATTGAAGAGACTGTCTTTACTCCATTAAATACTCTTGTTTCGTTTGTGAAATATTAGTTAACCATAATGGCCTGGGTTGATTTCTGAGCTCTCTGTTCATTTGATCCAAATGCCTGTTTTTATGCCAGTACCAGGCTGTTTTGATTACAATGGCTTTGCAGTATAATTTTATATCTGGTATTGTAATTGATCCAACTTTGTTCTTCATTTTCAAGGTTGCTGTGGCTATTCAGAGATATTTTTGGTTCCATGTAAATTTTCCATATAGATTTTTGGATATTTGTTCTAGATCTGTGAGATTTACTGTAGGTATTTTAACAGGGATTGCATTGAATGTTAGATTGCTTTGGGTAGTATGGACATTTTAATAATCTTAATTATACCAATCCATGAACATAGTATATGCTTCCACTTGTTCACATCTTCCTCTAATTTTGGTTAAATGTTCGCATCTTCCTCTATTTTCTGAGTACAGGTTTTTTACCTCCTTGGTTAAGTTTATTTCTAGGTACTTTATTTTTTGTTTGCTATGGTAAATGGCAACTTAGTTTCTCATTCTGAGAGCTCATTATTGGTATATAAAAATGCTACCAACTTTTGAATATTAATTTTGTCCAATCAATTTAATAAATATAAAAAATAAAAAGTAAAATAAAATAAAAATTGTATCCTGCTACTCTGCGGAATTCTTTTAATAATTCTAGTAGTTTTTATGGTGGAAGCTTTAGTGTTTTTTATATATAATACCATATCATCTGCAAATGATAACAGTTTTATTGCCTCCTTCCCAATTTGGATGCCTTTTATGTCTCCTTCTTGTCTGATTGCTATAGCTAGGACTTCCAGTACCATGTTGAATAAGAGTAGTGAAAGTGGACACTCTTATCTTGTTCCTTAAGATCTTAAGGGAAAATGACTTTTAGCTTTCCCCCATTGTGTATGATGTTGGCTGTGAGTTTGTCATATATGGTCTTTATCATCTTGAGGTATTCTTCTTCTATTCCCACTTTGCTGAGAGTTTTTATCATAATGAATACTGGACTACATCGAATGCTTTTTATGTGTCTTATTGATATGATCATGTGTTTTTTATCCTTCATTTTATTTATGTGATGTATTACATTTAATGATTTGAGAATATTGTACCAACCAAGAATTAATCCAAGTTGGTCACGGTGTATGATGTTTTTAATGTATTGTCAGATCTGATTTGCATGCCTACAAGTCATTTGGTTGCTCTCTAACCCTCTCCTCACCTCCCCACCTTCCCTGCCATTTGTCTCTAGGTCTATTTTTGTTCATCAAATTATGTTGATCATTATATCCCACAAATGAGTGAGTGAGATCCTGTGATATTTCTCTTTCTCCGACTAGCTTATTTTGCTTAGAATAATGTTCTCCAGTTCCATCCAAGTTGTTGCAAATAGTAAAAATTCCTTCTTTTTTATAGTGGCATAGTATCCCATTTTGTAGATGTGCCACAGTTTTTTAATCCACTCATCTGTTCATGGGTATTTAGGCTGTTTCAAAATCTTAGCTATTGTAAATTGTGCTGCTCTGAACATAGGGGTGCATTGGTGTTTCTGGTTTCTTGGGATATAGTCCTAGAAGTGGGATTACTGGGTGAAATGGGAGTTCCATCTTTAGTTTTTTGAGGAAATTCTATATTGTTCTCCACAGTGACTGCACCAGTCTGCATTCCGACCAGCCATGCACCAGGGTTCCTTGTGCTCCACATCCACGCCAGCACTTGTCATTTGATGATTTGTTGATGATAGCCATTCTGACAGGTGTGAGATGGTATGTCATTGTCATTTTGATTTGCATCTCTTGGATAATTAGTGACTATGAGCATGTTTTCATATGTCTCTCAGCCTCTTTCGAAAAGTGTCCATTTAGGTCCTTTGCCAATATTTTTTATTTAATAAATCTTCATTGTTCAGATTATTACATTTGTTCCTCTTTTTTCCCCTCCACCCGGCCCCCACCCCTCCCTCTGCCCTTACCTCCCCCACATTGTCCTCATCCACAGGTGTATGATTTTTGTCCAGTCTCTCTGTGCACACCCCTCACCTCTATCCCCTGAGAATTGTCAATCCACTCCCTTCCTATGCCCCTGATTTTATTATATTCACCAGTTTATTCTGTTCATCAGATTTTTTTATTCACTTGATTTTTAGATTCACTTGTTGATAGATATGTATTTGTTGTTCCTAATTTGTATCTTTACCTTTTTTTTCTTCTTCCTCTTCTAAAAGAGTACCTTTCAGCATTTCATATAATACTGGTTTGGAGTTGATGAACTCCTTTAACTTTTTCTTATCTGTGAAGTTCTTTATCTGCCCTTCAATTCAGAATGTTAGCTTTGCTGGATAGATTATTTTTGGTTGTAGGTTCTTGCTATTCATCACGTTGAATATTTCTTGCCACTCCCGTCTGGCCTGCATCGTTCCTGTTGAGAAATCAGCTGAGAGTTGTATGGGTGCTCCCTTGTAGGTAATAAACTGTTTTTCTCTTGCTGCTTTTAATATTCTCTCTTTGTCTTTTGCTCTTGGTCTTTTAATTATGATGTGTCTCGGTGTGGTCCTCTTTGGATTCCTTTTATATGCGGTTCTGTGTACTTCCTGGACTTGTAAGTCTCTTTCTTTTACCAGATGTGGGAAGTTTTCAGTCATTATTTCTTTAAATAGGTTTTCAGTATCTTGCTCTCTCTCTTCTTCTGGCACCCCCACAATTCTGATGTTGGTACGCTTGAAGCTGTCCCAGAGTCTCCTTACATATGATCACATTTTTGGATTCTTTTCTCTTCTTGCTTTTCCAGTTGAGTGTTTTCTGCTTCTTTATATTTCAAATTTTTGACTTGATTCTTGCCTTTCTCTAGTCTGCTGTTAGGACTCTGTATAATATTTTTTTATTTCAGTCAGTGTATGTTTAATTTCTAGTTGGTCTTCTATCATCTTTAGTTGGACCTTTTCCATCTCTAGTTGGTCCTTTTTCATCTCCTCTTGGCTCTCGCTAAATTTATCCATCTTTTCTAGCATATTCTTGAAAAACCTTACAAGCGTGGTTTTGAACTCCATATCCAGTCGTTTTTTTTTCCTCCATTTCTTTTGTTTGTGATCCCTTCCCTTGTCTCGGCATTTTCACTATGTCGGGGAAACTTCTGTGTTGAATTCAGCCTTGTGAAACCAGACTTGCAAAGCCACTGAAGCCTCTGTTGAGCTTGGGAGGGGTGGAGTCTCAGGGCTTAAGGGACCGCCTTGCCTTCCAGTCGGCCCCGCCCTCCACGGCCCCTGAGTCTCACATGACTGGGTAATGGCTGGAGCGGTCCTTGTGCGCGTGCGTCCCCAGTGCTTCTAGACCGCTGCCTTTCCAGCTCTCCTGTGCGCCAAGACCACATGAGTCTAGGTATCCAAGGTTTCGCCCAAAACAGGGGCCCAGTGGACTCAGAAGTGGCACAGTTGGAAGGGTCTGTCTCCCGCCCACTCGCGAAAGCCAGCGGCACAATCAGCAATCTGTCCTTCACGCAGCACCGTGTTGACCAGACCTCTGATCTTTTGCGACTCCCCTAAATTTCTGTGCACCTCTCCCTTTTCACAGTCCAAACTCACCCCGTATGAGTTTCGGCTGGATCTGGGGTTTAGTGTCATAAGATAAGGGGTTCAATGCCGTTGGGAGCCTCCATTTCCCTCCCGCCAGAGAAAGCCAGCCAGGTACTCGGGCACCCGCTCTCTCAGCGTGAGTGTCTCTGTACCTCAGCTTTTTACAGCTCCTCTGGGTTTCTGTGAGCCCCTCTCTTTCCTTCTCGCTGTAGAACTTACACTCGGCCAGTTTTCCTGTGGTTCTGGATGATGTCTGTTCTGTCTTTTAGTTGTAGTTTTGAAATTGTTGTGCGAGGCAGCAGTGTAGGTGTTTACCTATGCCACCATCTTGGATTCTCCAAGAATTCCTTCTTTTTAATGGCAGCATAGAATTCCATTGTGTAGATGTACCACAGTTTTCTGATCCACTCATCTGCTGACAGGCACCTAGGCTGTTTCCTGATTGTAGCTGTTGTAAATTGTGCTGCTATGAACATAGGGGTGCATAAATCCTTTCTGATTGGTGTTTATAATTTCTTAGGATAAATTCCTAAGAGTGGTATTACAGGGTCAAATGGGAGATCCATTTTTAGTTTTTTGAGGAAACTCCACACTGTTCTCCACAGTGGCTGTACCAGTCAGCATTCCCACCAACATTGCACAAGGGTTCCTTTTTCTCCGCATCCTCGCCAACACTTGTCGTTTGTTGATTTGTTGATGATTGCCATTCTGACAGGTGTAAGATGGTATCGCATTGTTGTTTTGATTTGCATCTCTCGGATGATTAATGACTTTGAACATGTTTTCGTGTGTCTCTTGGCCTCCCTTCTGTCATCTTTTGAAAAGGTTCTATGTAGGTCCGTTGCCCATCTTTTTTATTGTTTCATTCATCTTTCATTTAAAGTTGTATAAGTTGGCTGTAGATTTTGGAGATTAAACCTTTATCAGTGATAACATTTGCAAATATGTTCTCCCATACAGTGATCTTTGCTGTTGTTTTGTTGATGGTTTCTTTTGCTGTGCAAAAGCTTTTTATTTTGATGTAGTCCCATTTGTTTATTTTTTCTTTAGCTTCCATTGCCTTTGGAGCAGTATCAGTGAAGAAGTTCTTTCAGCACATACCTGGGATTGTGCTGCCTGTGGATTCCTCTATTATTTTTATGGTTTCCCTTCTAATGTTTAAGTCCTGTATCCATTTAGAGTTTATTTTTGTATTTGGTTTAAGTTGGTGGTCCAGTTTCATTTTTTTGCATGTGTCTGTCCAATATTCCCAACACCATTTATTGAAGAGGCTATCTTGACTCCATTGAATGTTCATGACTCCTTTGTCAAATATTAGTTGAGCGTAGAGGTTTGGGTGGATATGTGGGTTCTCTATTCTATTCCATTGGTCTATATGTCTGTTTTTTGCCAGTACCAGGCTGTTTTGAAAAACAGTTGCTTTGTAGTATAGCTTGAAATCTGGTATTGAGATCCCACCTACCTTATTCTTCTTTCTCAGAATTGCTGTAGCTATTCGTGGTCTTTTTTTGTTGTTGTTGTTGTTCCAGATGAATCTATGAAGAATTCTTTGTAGGTCTGTGAAATATGTCGTTGGTATTTTAATGGGTAGTGTGTTGAATCTGTAGATTGCTTTGGATACTATGGACATTTTAATTATGTTGATTCTCACAATCCATGAGCATGGTATGCTCTTCCATCTGTTAACATCTTCCTCTATCTTTTTTCAGTGTCCTGTAGTTTTCTGCATATAGGTCTTTTACCTCTTTAGTTAGGTTTATTCTTAGGTATGTTAACTTTTTTGGTGCGATGGTAAATGGGATTGTGGTTTTAGTTTCTCTTTCTCTAATTTCACTATTAGTGTATAGAATTGCCACAGACTTCTTAGGATTAATTTTGTATTCTGCTACATTGGCAAATTCATTAATTAAGTCAATTAGTTTTGGAATGGAGTCCTTTGGGTTTTTTATGTACACTATCATGTCATCTGCAAATAAGGACAGCTTTACTTCTTCTTTTCCAATTTCGATGCCTTTTATTTCTTCTTCTTGTCTAATTGCAATGGCTAATACTTCCAGTATTATGTCGAACAGGAGAGGTGAGAGTGGGCATCCCTGTCTTGTTCCTGTTCTTAGGGGAAATGGTTTTAGTTTTTGCCCATTGAGTATGATGTTAGCTGTGAGTTTATCATAAATGGCTTTTGTGATGTTGAGGTATGCTCCTTCCATTCCCACTTTGCTGAGAGTTTTTATCAAGAAAGGGTGTAGGATTTTGTCAAATGCTTTTTCTGCATCAATTGATATGACGATGTGATTTTTATCTCTCAATTTGTTTATGTGATGTATCACATTTACTGATTTGCGGATATTGTACCATCCCTGCATTCCTGGGATGAATCATGCTTGGTCATGGTGTATGATCTTTCTGATGTACTGGTGGACCCGATTTCCTAAAATTTTGTTGAGGATTTTGGCATCTATGTTCATGAGAGATATTGTCCTATAATTCTCTTTCATTGTGTTGTCTTTATCTGGTTTTGGTATTAGGGTGATGCTGGCTTCATAGAAGGTGTTTGGTAGTGTCCTTCTTCTTGAATGTTTTTGAATAGTCTGAGGAGGATTGGTTTTAATTCTTCCTTGAATGTTTGGTAAAACTCTCCTGTGTAGCCATCTGGTCCCGGGCTTTTATAACCTGGAAGCTTTTTGATTACTGTTTCAATTTCTTCCATAGTTATTGGACTATTGAGATGTTTGGCTTCCTCCTTATTGAGTTTTGGAAGGTTATATTTTTCTAGGAAAATGTCCATTTCTTGCAGGTTGTCCAATTTGTTGGAATAGAGTTGTTCATAGTATTTTTTAACAATCCTTTGTATTTCCACAGGGTCTGTTGTTATTTCTCCTCTTTCATTTCTGATTTTGTTTATTTGGGTCTTCTCTCTTTGCTTCTTGGTGAGCCTGGCTAGGGGTCCATCAATCTTGTTTATCCTTTCAAAGAACCAGTTCTTTGTTTTGTTGATCTTTTGAATTGTTTCTTTGGTCTCCAAGTTGTTTATCTCCGCTCTGATCTTCACTATTTCTTTCCTTCTGAGTACACTGGGCTTTTCTTGTTGCTCTCGTTCTAGCTCTTTGAGTTGTAGGTTTAGGTGATTTATTACCATTATTTCCTGTTTTTTGCAGTAGTCTTGTAGGGCTATGAACTTCCCTCTCAAGACTGCTTTCACTGTGTCCCATAAATTTTGTAGTGTTGTGTTGTCATTGTCATTTGTTGCCATGATGTTTTTTATTTCTTCCTAGATCTCTCTGGTTACCCAGTCGTTGTTTAAAAGCATGCTGTTTAGTCTCCATGTGTTTGATTTCTTTCTATTGTTT
>JAAGEH010001698.1:1009-21800 GCA_011751065.1 Lasiurus cinereus
CTCTCTCTCTCTCTCTCTCTCTCTCTCTCTCTCTCTCTCTCTCTCATATTTTTAGTTGTTTCATTAAATCATTTCAGTTACCGGTCTCTAAATATTTCCGCTTGTATGTCTTAAGAAAAATAATAGTCTCCTCTAAAATCTTAATGCAAATTTCACACTCAGAAAATTTGACATTGAGATGATACAATTAAGATCCTCACTCAAATTTTCAGATTATCTTAATATCATTTTTATCTGTTTGTTTAAAAAACTTCTTTCCACTCAAAAACCATGCATTACATTCAGTTGTTGTGTCTCTTTAGTGTCCTTGATACTAGAAAAATTTCCCAGACTTCTTTTGTTCTTGCATGACATTGACATTTTTGAAGATCCAGGTCTGTTGTTGCTCAGAAAGCTTTGGTTGGAGTTGAGTTTTTGATTCCTTACTCCTGCTTTTCTCCTATGTTTTCCTCTAAGAGTTTTACATTTTCAGTTTTTACATTTAAGTCTTTAATCCATTTCAAGTTAATTTTTGTGAGTGGTGTAATTTCATTCTCTGCATGTATTTATGAAGTTTTCCCATAACATTTATTGAAGAAACTATCCTTTCCCCCACTGAGTGTTCTCAGTTCCCTTGTCAAATATTTTTTGACTGTATGTTCAAGGGTTTATTCCTGAGTTCTCGATTCTTTTCCATTGGCCAGATATCTTTCCATTGATTTGTAGAAAGAGTGGAGGGGAGGGAAGGAGAGAGAAAGAGAGAGAATTTGAAGGAGAGAGAGGTGAGAAAAACACATTGATTGATTTCTTCAAACACATGCCTAACTAGGGCCAGGGATTGAACCTGAAACCGAGATACCTGTCCTTGACCAGAAATCAAACCTGAAACTCTTGGTGCATGGGCTGCCACTCTAACTGAAGCATCCATCTTATATAAAAATTGATGTTTGAAATTTTAACCATGCTATTTTGGCTTCTGTAAATACTTACTTGCTTAAATAATAATGAAAATAAGACTACTCCAATTCCAGAGAGGCCATAAACTATGCCCCAGACAAAGTTGTCAGTGCTGACACCAGGCCAGACCTTGAGATATGGTCTCATGATCCCTTCCAAGCATGCAGGCCATCTTTCTCAAAAGGCCTGGAAATCTCATTCCAAATCTGGGAGACAAAAAAGCTAGAAACAGTATAAATAGAAAAATTTCCTCCATGTTGGGGACGCTCAGAATTTGACAGACACATTTTTCTCTGGGCCTGTGCAAATTTATAAATAAAATGTAACTCCCTTTCTCTAAGTGTGGCTTGGTTTTTCTCTGGTCTTCTGTAACATAACCTCTGAACAACAGAAGTCAACTCTGAGTCTATTTTTATGGCAGTACCCTAATTTTGATTAGTATAGCTTTGTAGTAAAATTTGGTCATTAACTCTGAGGACTCCAGTTTTACTGAAGTATTCAGTATTGCTTTGGGCATTTGGGGTCTTTTGTAGCTCCATACAACTTTTAGGATTGTTTTTTCTCTTTCTGTAAAAATTACCATTTGAGTTTTATTTATCTATATTGTTTAAAGTATTATAGACATACCCCTTCTTCCCCCATTGACACCCCTCCCACTTCGTACTCTCAACCCCTCTCCAGGCCTTCACTCCATCACTATTGTCTATGTCTATAGGTTATGCCTATCTATATACATAAAAGGCTAAGCAACCATCACATCTGAAATAACCAAATGAATGACTGAACAGGCTATGTGGGGTGACCAGGCTGGCAGGGAGGTTAGTGAGGGGCAACCAAACGACTGAGCAGCAGGCTGTGTGGGGCAACCAGGCTGGCAGGAGGGTTAGTGAGGGGCAACCAAACGACTGAGCAGCAGACTGCATGGGGCTACCAGGCCTGCAAGGGGAGAGCCATTAAGGATGACTACATTGGCGGGAGGGGCAGTTGGGGGCAACTATGCCTGCAGGGGGGGAGTTGGGGGTGACTAGGCCAGCAGGGGGGGAGGAGTTAGGTGTGCTCGGGAAGGCAGGCAGATGAGCAGTTAGGAGCCATGAATATCCCCCAAGGGGTTCTGGACTGTAGAAGGTGCAGGCTGGGCTGAAGGGACCCCCCCCATGCATGAATTTTGTGCACTGGACCTCTAGTCTTATATAATAAAAGGCTAATATGCAAATTTTCCCCTTGACCAGAGTTAGACTTGAAGTTTGCTCAGGGGGCAGGGCCAGCTGGCCAACTACCTGCAGCCCCTCCCCCAAGCCAAACCCCTGATCAGTCCCAATCCAGATAGGCCAGCCAGACCCCACCTCTGCACAAATTTGTGCATTGGGCCTCTAGTAGCATATAAGCTCTTTGATCATTCTCTTCTCTCCCTCCACTTCCCTCTGAGGATCCTCAGTCTGTTGTATATTTCCATATCTCTGGATCTATTTTGTTTGTCAGTTTACTTTGTTCATTAGATTCCACATATAAATGAGATCATATGATACTTGTCTTTCTCTGACTGCATTATTTCACTTAGCATAATACTCTCTAGGCCCTTCCATGCTGTCTCAAAGAGTAAGAGACTCTCCCCCCCCTTTTTTACAGCTGTATATAGTGTTCCATTGTGTAAATGTACCACGGGTTTTTGTTTTTTAATATATTTTTTATTGATTTTTCACAGAGAGGAAGCGAGAGGGATAGAAAGTCAGAAACATCGATGAGAGAGAGACATTGATCAGCCACCTCCTGCACGCCCCACACTGGAGATGTGCCCACAACCAAGGTACATGCCCCTGACCGGAATTGAACCTGGGTCCTTTCAGCCGCAGGCCGACGCTCTATCCACTGAGCCAAACTGGTCTTGGCTACCACAGGTTTTTTATCCACTCATCTATTGATGGTCACTTGGAGTTTGGAAGTATTCCTTCTTTAATATTTTGGAAGAGTTTAAGAAGAATTGGTGTTAACAGTTTTTAAATGTTGGTAAAATTCACCAGTGAAACTATGTTTTGGGGATTTTCTTTTATTTTTTTTCTGAGTGTTTTTTTTATATTATTGTTATTGAACCTCATTACTCATTATTGATCTTTTGTTCATGTTTTTCATTTATTCATGATTCAGTCTTGGTAAGTTGCATGTTTCTAGGTATTTCTTCATTTCTAGTTTATCCAGTTTGATGGTGCATAATTTTTCATAGTAATCTCTCACAATCCTCTGTTTTCTCTGTTGTCAGTTGTAATATCCCCTATTGTGTTTCTGATTTTACTAATTTGCATCCTCTTTTTTTCTGAGTTAGTCTAGCTAAAGATTTGTCAATTTTGTTTAGCATTTCAAAAAAAATCCATGGAGAAACCAAGATGGCGGCATAGGTGAACACCTAAGCTTCTGCCTTGCAAAACAATTTCAAAATTATGACTGAAAGACAAAACGGATGCCATCCAGAACCACAGGAAAGCTGGCTGAGTGAAAATTCTACAACTAGAAGTAAAGAAAGGGATTCAGGAAGACTCAGAGGAGCTGTAAAACGCTGAGGTATGGAGACACGTGTGTGGAGAGGACGGATGGAGGAGGGTCTGGCTGGCTTCCTCTCGCTGGAGGGGGATAGAAACTCCTAACTGCACTGAGCCCTAGTTCTAGGTGAGACTCATATGGGGGAGTCTGGATTGTATGAAAAGGAAGGAGTGCAAGGAAACTTTAGGGGAGCTGCGAAAGACAGAGGTCTGGGGGTGTGCGAAAGTGTGTGCGAAAGTGCAAGTGAAAGTGCGCACACAGAGCAATGATTGCTGATTGTGCCACTGGCTTTCTCTAGCGGGAGGAAAACAGAACCTCACAACAGCACTGAAACCCAGGTCCACTGCACTGAACCCCAGTTTCGGGTGAGACCTTGGGGATCCAGACTCATATGAGTCCCTAGAGTGAACGGAAACTCAGGGGAACCAGAAAGGCAGAGGTCCGGAAGCTTGCATGCACGCAAGGTCTGGAGACAAGCACACATGTGCAGACACAGCTGATCCTCACAACCAATTGGCTTGGAGTTAAATTCCCGCCAGTGATACCAACAAGAGTCAAGCATTAACTACAACAAGACTGCATACACAGTTCACAAAGGGGTGCAGCAAGAGTGTCCACCTCAGGTAACTGGGGAGGCAGAGCTACTGGGCCACATAGGACATCTAGCACACAAAGCTACTCTACCAACTCTGGGAAGCAGTGAATTATGCAGAAACAAAAGAACAGATCACAAACAAAATAAATGGAAGAAAACAAACAATTGGATATAGAGTTCAAAACCATGGTTACAAGGTTTTTTAAGAATTTCCTAGAAAAAAATGACTAAATTTAGGGAGACCCAAGAGGAAATGAAAAAGTACCAACTAGAAATTAAACATACACTGACCGAAATAAAAAATATTACACAGAAACCTAACAGCAGACTAGAGGACCACAAGAATCAAGTCAAAGATTTGAAATACAAAGAAGCAGAAAACACTCTACTGCAAAAAAGAAAAAAGAATAAAGAAATGTGAAGATAGTGTAAGGAGCCTCTGGGACAACTTCAAGCTTACCAACATCAGAATTATGGGGGTGCCAGAAGAGAGAGAGCAAGATACTGAAAACCTATTTGAAGAAACGATGACTGAAAACTTCCCCCACCTGGTGAAAGAAATAGACTTACAAGTCCAGGAAGTGCATAGAACCTCAAACAAAAGGAATCCAAAGAGAACCACACCAAGATACATCATAATTAAAATACCAAGAGCAAAAGACAAAGAGAAAATATTAAAAGCAGCAAGAGAAAAACAGTTAATTACCTACAAGGGAGCACCCATACGACTGTCAGCTGATTTCTCAACAGAAACGATGCAGGCCAGACGGGAGTGGCAAGAAATATTCCAAGTGATGAATAGCAAGAACCTACAACCAAGATTACTCTACCCAGCAAAGCTATCATTCAGAATTGAAGGGCAGATAAAGAGCTTCACAGATAAGAAAAAGCTAAAGGAGTTCATCAACTCCAAACCAGTATTATATGAAATGCTGAAAGGTATTCTTTAAGAAGAGGAAGAAGAAAACGGTAAAGGTAAAAATTATGAGCAACAAATACTTATCTATCAACAAGTGAATCTAAAAATCAAGTGAATTGAAAATCTGCTGAACAGAATAAACTGGTGAATATAATAGAATTAGGGGCATACAAAGGGAGTGGACTGACATTTCTCAGGGGGAAAGAGGTGAAGGGGGCTGCAGGGAGAGATTGGACAAAAATCATACACCTATGGATGAGGACAATGCGAGGGAGAGGTAAGGGCAGAGGGTGGGGTGGGAACCAGGTGGAGAGGAGATATGGGGGGAAAAAGAGGGACAAATGTAATAATCTGAACAATAAAGATTTATTAAAATTTTAAAAAATAAAAGGAAACAATCCTGGGTGCGGGGGAGGGGTGGGAGAACTGCAGCTCCAGGAGAAGCAGAGCTGCCCTGTAAAGTCTCAGAGGAGGGACACACTGTCATCTTTTGCTTTGGAGCCACTGGGAAGGGACCTGGGGTGGGGAATGTTTAAATTCATCTGTCTAGTAATTTTTGAAAAGATAATTTGAAAAATATAAAATGTTAGTGACTCTTTCAAATCCCAAAGAGCTCATTTCTAACCATGGGACTGTCCTGGGCCTTGACTGTGCAGCCCCCTGACTATGGCGCCTCTAAAGGTCAGAGCCACCTCCCTATTGATCATCATACGCCTTTGTGTTTTACTTGTACATTAACTCTCTTAACACTCCAGAAAAGTGTGTGGTCCTGATCCACAGGGCTGAGGTAGGGATGGCAGAGCACATACTTGATTCTTTCGCGAAAGGCATGTAGAGCCACTGAGGGTGGGGATGAGCAGGGAAAGGGCCAGCACTTCAGGGCCAAAGCCATGATGGTACAGTCACTGGGTTTCACAAATTTGACACGTGGTTTGTATTCCTGCTGAGATTGATATCCACCAAATTCCACAGGATGCCTGAGAGGTGTTTTGGGGGTAGTAGGGCAGTTTGACTTTGAATGTATGTTGACAAGATTGTCTTGTCAACCACCTGGGGTCTGTGTGTCTTAGCAAGTGGCTTTTCCTGTAGCCACCATTAGTGGGCACCAAGAGTAGGTACCAGCTGACCTAAGGACTCCTAACACACTGCTGTCCAGTTGTGGTCTGAGTCGGTGCCCCATCCTCCAATGCCTGACCTCCTGTAAGAGCACTGCTGCCTCTCCCCCTAACAATAGGAGGCCCAACACTGGAAACAGGCCAGCAGAGAAGCCCAGGTGATGGCTCTGGAGTTCCCAGGCTCCTTTTGGCCTGCCTGGTCCCTTGGGTCCTACTGCCATGCTCCAACTGTCTCCTCATATCTTGTGCTGCCTGAGGACACAAGCTCAAGATGCACCCTTGAGACTGGCCCCCATTAAAGTTTCTGTAGGGATGGGTCAACTGGTGTGGTCTCATCCTCTAGAGTCCTTTCCCAAGCATGCTGGTTCTTGCCCTACCCCACCACCCCAACAGGAAGTGACAGCAGCCATGATTTCTCTTGCTTAGGCAAGAAAGTGGAATCTACATGGCTTCTGAGTACCCCACCCCTAACATGTTTACCTGGGGGCTGCACTTTTTCTCTGGGCACTGTGTTGGCCAAAGGACTTTGGTACCCATAAAAGTGTGTTTTTCCTACTATCATACACACCACAGGAAGGTGTAGACCAGCCTTCTCACTGTTGCCCAAGATAGCTGTGACCCCATTTAAGAAGATTGGGTTATGTCTGACTGTCCTGCTTTGGAGGATGATGGGGAGGAACTAGAGGGTGTGAATTAGGAAAAGGAGGAAGTGAGGGTGGGGAGGCAGGCTCAGGACCTGTGCCATCATTTCCCCTGTTCCTGTTGTTCTAATATTAACTCATTAGCAAACAGTATATTTTAATATTTGCTTTTTTTCTGTGCTGTTTGAGAGATTCTTATCTGGATAAAGTTGTATTTTGAAATTCAAAGAAACGTTTTGGTTATACTTCTTTTCTTACCTATCAGGTGATCTACCTTGGAGGATATTCTGTATGCACTAGAGAAGAATGTGTATTCTCCTGCTCTTAGATAAAATGGTGTGTATATTTTTGTTAGGACCATTTGATTTGAAGTATGGTTCAAGTCCATTTCCTTGTTGCTTTTATGTCTGAATTATCTGTCCATTGTGGAAAGTTGAGTATTGAAGTCTCCTAACTACTGTTATTGTATTTATTGTCTATTTTTTACTTCAAATTTATTAGTATTTGCCTATATATTTATACAGTGTTTGCTGATATTGTGTGCATATGTATTTTCTATTGTTATGTCATTTATTAACTGACCACTCCTTATAATTATGTAATTATCATCTTTGTCTCACTTTGTCTTGAAGTCCATTTTATCTGATAGAGGTATGGCTATCCTTGCTCTCCTTTGTTTCCCACTCAAATGGAAGACTTTTGCCACCCCTTCACTTTAAGACCACGTGTGTCCTTAAAACTGAAGTGATTCTCTTGTAGGCAGCATAGAGTTGGATGTTTTTCTTTAAATTCATTCATCCACTTTATGCCTTTTGATTGTAGAAGTAAATCTATTTACATTTAAAGTAATTATTAACAGGTAAGGACTACTAATGCTATTTTATTAATTATTTTCTGCCTGTTTTGTAGTACTGTAATTCCTTTCTTACTTTCCTGCTGCTTTTCTTTGTGCGTTGATGATGTTCCATAGTAGTATGATTTGATTATCGTAATCTTTTGTGAATGTACTATATATTTTGGCTTTTTGGTTGCCATAAGGCTTACACAAAGTATTACGTAAGTCTGTTTTATACTGATAACAATTTAACTCAATCATATGTAAAAACTATCCTTGCCCTAACTGGCTCAATGGATAGAGTGTTGGCCTGCGGACTGACGGGTCCCAGGTTCGATTCTGGTCAAGGGCATGTACCTTGGTTGTGGGCACATCCCCAGTGGGAGATGTGCAGGAGGCGGCTGATTTATGTTTCTCTCTCATCAATGTTTCTAAGTCTCTATCCTTCTCCCTTACTCTCTGTAAAAAATCAATAAAATATATTTAAATAAACTATTCTTGTACTCCCCCTTTTATGCTTTTGATGTCATCATTTACATATTTTAAATTGTGTATCCATTAACAAATTGTTGAAGCTATAACAATTTAAATTATTTTATACTTTAATCCTTATACTAGAGCTAAGTAGTTATATCACCATACTACATTATTAGATTATTCTGAATCTGAGTATGTTTTCCTTTACCATTGTGTTGTATATTTTCATGTGTATTCATGATACTAACAAGCATCCTTTTGTTTCAGCTTGAAGAACTTTCAGTAGCAGTTCTTGTAAGTCATGTTTATTGGTGATGAATTCCCTCAGCTTTGTTTATCAGAGAAAGTATTTCACCTTCATTTCTGAAGGATAACTTTGTTTGGAAAAGTGTTTTTGGTTGGCAGTTTCTTTCCTTCATCACTTTGAACATATCATCTCATTCTCCCCTGGCCTTCAATAACTCCAGAAATCCATTGGTGATTTTATGGGGATCCCCTTGTAGGATAGATTTCTTTTCTTCCTGCATTTAAAATTGTAATATTGGAAAATAATATTTGGGATTAAAATTTTGGGGGGTTACCTACTAGCTTCATGAACTTGAATGTCCAAATCTCTCCTCATATTGTGCAGCTCTCAGCCCTTATTTCTAAAAAAATACTTTGGAAATGTTAAGTATTTTTTTTTCAATTAGAGTTGACATTCAATATTATATCAGTTTCAGGTGTACAGCATAGTGGTTAAACATTTATATAACTTATGAGTGTTTTCTTCCAATAAGTCTAGTATTCACCTGATACCTGTAACTGCAAATTTGTACTTCTTAATCCCTTCACCTTTCTTAACCATCCTACATGCCTCCCATCTGGCAACCAGTTTTTTTCTCTGTATTTATGAGTTTGTTTCTGTTTTGTTTGTTCACTTATTTTTGTTTTTTTTAGATTGCACATATAAGTGAAATCCTATATTTGCATTTTTATATATCTGTTTGACTCATTTTATTTAGCATAATACTCTCCAGGTCCATCCATGATGTCACAAATGGTTAAGATTTCATTTTTTTTATGGCTGAGTAATATTCCAATGTATATATGTACCACCTCTTCTTTATCCAATCCTCTATCAATGGACACTTAGATTGCTTCCATATCTTGGCCATTGTAAACAATGCTGCAATGAACTAGGGATAAATATTTCTTTTCAAATTAGTATTTTGGATTTCTTCAGATAAATACCCAGAAGTGGGATTGATGGGTCATATGGTAGCTCTATTTTTAAAATTTTGAGGAATCTCCATACTGTTTTCCATAGTGGCTGCACCAATTTAAATCCCACCAATAGAATGCAAGTGTTCTTTTTCCCTCTATGTACTCACCAGCCCTTGTTGTTTGTTGATTTATTGATGACAGCCATTCTGAGAGGTGTGAGATGATATCCCATAGTGGTTTGAATTGGCATTTCTCTAATGATAAGTGATCTTTAACATCTTTTCATATGTCTATTGGCCATCTGTATGCCTTCTTTGTAGAAGTATCTATTCAAGTCCTCTGCTTATTTTTTAATGGGATTGGTCATTTTGTTGGTGTTAAGTTGTATGACTTCTTTATACATATCAGATATTAACACTTTATTAGGTGTATCATTGGTGATTTTTTTCTTACATTCAATAAGTTGTCTTTTTGTTTGTTCATGTATTCCTTTGCTCTGCAAATACCATTTTGTTTTCTTTTCTTTTTTTAAGAAAATCACTTTTTTTTTTAATTGTTGACATTACTACAAAAGTCACCCATTTTCTCCCCTTTTATCCTCCTCCACCAAGATGCCACCTCACTCCAGGTCTTCACCACATTATTGTCTATGCCCATGGGCTATGCATATATGCATATATATTCTTTGGTTAATTGCTTCTAGTCTCCACCCTGAGATCCGTCAGTCTGTTTCATATATCCATGCCTCTGGTCCTATTTTGTTCATCAATTTATTTTGTTCATTAGATTCCACATATAAGTGAAATCATGTGATATTTGTCTTTCTCTGACTGGCTTATCTAGCATACCATAATAATCTCCAGGTCTATACATGCTGTCACAAAGGGTAAGAGTTCCTTCTATTTTTACAGGTGCATGGTATTCCATTGTCTAAATATACCACAGCTTTTGTCCGCACTCATCTACTGATGGGCAATTGGGCTGTTTCCAGATCTTAGCTATTGTAATTAATGCTCCCATGAACATACGGGTGCACATATCTTTTCTGATTGGTGTTTCTTAAGATATATTCCCAGAAGTGGAATTGCTAGATCAAATGGCAGTTCCTTTTTAAATTTTTTGTTTTGTTAATCTTCACCAAAGGATATTTTTCCATTGATTTTTAGAGAGAGTGGAAAGGAAGAAAGGAGAGGGAGGGAGGAAAGGAAGAAGGGAGGGAGGGAGGGGAGAGAGAGAGAGAGAAAGAGAGAGAGAGAGAGAGAGAGAGAGAGAGAGAGAGAGAGAGAGAGAGATCATGTGAGAATTACACATGCCTCCTACATGCTCCCTGATTGGGCTGGGAATCAAACATGCAATCCAGGTATGTAACCTTGATCGAGAATCAAACCCACCACCAAGATGCCACTTCACTCCCGGCTTCACCGTCTGTTCTCTGGCTAATGCTCTAACCTCCGAGAAATACTGGCCAGGGTAGTAGTTCCATTTTTAGTTTTTTTGAGGAAACACCATACTTGTATTCCACAGAGGCTGCATCAGTCTGCATTCCCACCAGTAGTGCACAAGTTTTCCTTTTTCTTCACATCCTCACCAGCACTTGTTGTTTGTTGATCTATTGATGGTAGCCATTCTGGCATGTATGGAATGGTACCTCATTGTCACTTTAATTTACATCTTTCTGATTATTAGTGATGTTTAGCATTTTTTTATATGTCTATTGGCCATCTGTATGTCGTCTTTGGAGAATGTCTATTAAAGTCCTAGGCCCATTTTTAAATTGGATTGTTGGTCTTCCTAGTGCAGTGGTACCTCGAGATACGAGTGCCCTAACTTACGAGATTTTTGAGATACGAGCCTCGAGCGAGCCATTTTTTGCTTTGAAATACGAGCAACACTTGAGATACGAGTAATCGCGCGGATCGGCCGGCTGCACAGGACCCACCAGTTTACCGCAACTCAAGCGTCTCATAGTTTCCCACGCCTCAGTCAGTGTGCTTGTTTACCTCGTTGTCGAAGCATCTTTTGTGCATTTACATATTTTATCACATTTCTTTTTATAACCATAGGTGCGAAGAAAGCGAGTGGAAAGGTCAGTGCTCAGAAGAGGATGATGTCTATTGAATTAAAACTTGAAATCATAGAAAAAATATGAGCAAGGTGTGCGAGTGGCTGACTTGGCGAGGCAGTACGGGCGTAGTACTTCAACGATATGCACTGTGCTTAAACAGTAGGAGTCGATAAAGGGTATAACGCCAGCTAAGGGAATTACAATAATTTCTAAGCTCTGTAGCTCTCTCCATGAAAAGATGGAGAATCTACTGATGGTGTGGGTGATGGAGAAGCAGCTTAAAGGAGATACATTAACACAGGGCATCATATGCGAGAAGACGCGAGCGATTTACGGTGATTTGCTGGAGCAGACCCCACGCACTTCCACGGATGAAGCATTGAAAGACTCATTTAAAGCCAGTAGAGGCTGGTTTGAGAACTTCAGGAAAAGGTCCGGCATTCACTCCATCGACAGGCATGATGAGGCAACAAGTTCGGATGTGAAGGCAGCTGAGGATTACCTCAAAACTTTTTTCCGAACTGATAGAAGCCAAAGGATATATCCTCCAGCAAATCTTCAACAGTGATGAGACAGGGCTTTTCTGGAAGAAGATGCCGAATAGGACTTATATAATGGCAGAGGAGAAGGTGATGCCAGGCCACAAACCCATGAAGGATAGGCTAACTCTCGCACTGTGCGCCAATGCGAGTGGCGACTGCAAGATCAAGCCTCTGCTCGTATACCATTCGGAAAACCCCAGAGTCTTTAAGTCACATAAGATTTTAAAAGATAAACTGCAAGTTATGTGGAGGACAAACCCGAAGGCATGGGTCACCAGGCAGTTCTTTGTGGAGTGGGTAAACCTGGTTTTCGGCCCTTCTGTTAAGAAATATCTACAGGAAAACAACCTAACCATGCAAGCCCTCCTCGTCCTCGACAATGCTCCTGCTCACCCACCGAACCTCGAAGATGAACTCCTCGAAGAGTTCAAGTTTATAAAGGTTGTCTACCTACCTCCCAACACCACTCCTATCCTGCAACCCATGGATCAGGAGATGATTTCTAATTTTAAAAAGCCGTACATCAAGCACCTGTTCCGGCGCTGCTTTGAGGTGACGGAGAACACAAACCTCACCCTTCGAGAGTTCTGGAAGAACCACTTTAACATCGTGATATGCCTCAGAATTATTGATCAGGCCCGGCTGGGTGTTACAAGGAGGACTTTGACCTCTGCATGGAAGAAGCTGTGGCCTGAGGCCATAGCCAAAAGGACCTTCGAAGGATTCCAATCCTAGGTGCCAGTGGAGGAGGAGATAGTGCCTCTGGGAAAATACATGGGCCTGGAGGTGGATGAGAGAGACGTGAATGAGCTTGTTGAGGAGCACTCTCTGGAACTCACCACGGAGGAGTTACAAGAGTTGCAGTCTCAGCAACATGCAGAGGTTCTCCAAGAAATTGGTTTCGAGGAGGAGCCAGAGGTGGAGGAGATCTCTACAAGTGAGATAAAGGAGATCTTAGGAATGTGGGAGAGGGTGTCATACTTCGTGGAAAAGAAACACCCCGAAAAAGTTGCTACTGGTCGTGCATTGGAGCTGTTCAATGAAACTTGCCTCACCCATTTCAGAAACATTCTGAAAGGGAGGAAGAGGCAAACCTCGTTGGACACGTTTTTTTTGAAATCGGCCAAAAATGCAAAGACCAGTAGCAATTAAGTTCAGTGAAGATTAGTTTAGTTACATTCACTTTAGGGATAAAGTATAGCATTAAGAGTGTAACGAGTAGGTAAATACACTTTATAAAACCAGTTTATTCCTTTACATTCTCTTTTATTATGTTTTTATACAATATTTGTCATTTATAAATACATTTTTCTTATTCAAAGACACGTAACAAGAACAACTGGGGTGGCATTTTGGGGGCTGGAACGGATTAACGGCATTTCAATTGATTTCAATGGGGAAATTTGCTTTGAGATACAAGCAACTTGATATACGAGCAAGATTATGGAATGAATTAAACTCGTATCTCGAGGTACCACTGTGTTTTGTTCTTTTGATATTTCAGAAATTAAGCCCTTATCAGATATATCATCAGTGAATATGTTCTCCCATACAATGGTTTCTCTTTTCATTTTGTTGATTTTTCTTTTGCTGTGCAGAAGCTTTTTAGTTTTATATTGTCCCATTTGTTTATATTTTACTTTGTTTCCCTTGCTCTACAGTGGTTCTCAACCTTCCTAATGCCACGTCCCTTTAATGCAGTTCCTCATGTTGTGGTGACCCCCAACCATAAAATTATTTTCGTTGCTACACGAAGTAGGAAGGTTGAGAACCACTGCTCTAGGAGATGTATTAGCAAAAATATTGTTACATGAGATGTCTGAGATTTTACTATCCGTTTTCTTCTAGGATTTTCTAGGATTTTGCCACTTACTTTTAAGTCTTTTTTTTTCATTTTGAGTTTATTCTTGTGTGTGATGTAAGTTGGTAGTCTAGTCTCATTTTTTTGCATGTATATATCCAATTTTTCCAGCACCAGTTATTGAAGAGACTGTCTTTACTCCATTAAATACTCTTGTTTCGTTTGTGAAATATTAGTTAACCATATGGCCTGGGTTGATTTCTGAGCTCTCTGTTCATTTGATCCAAATGCCTGTTTTTATGCCAGTACCAGGCTGTTTTGATTACAATGGCTTTGCAGTATAATTTTATATCTGGTATTGTAATTGATCCAACTTTGTTCTTCATTTTCAAGGTTGCTGTGGCTATTCAGAGATATTTTTGGTTCCATGTAAATTTTCCATATAGATTTTTGGATATTTGTTCTAGATCTGTGAGATTTACTGTAGGTATTTTAACAGGGATTGCATTGAATGTTAGATTGCTTTGGGTAGTATGGACATTTTAATAATCTTAATTATACCAATCCATGAACATAGTATATGCTTCCACTTGTTCACATCTTCCTCTAATTTTGGTTAAATGTTCGCATCTTCCTCTATTTTCTGAGTACAGGTTTTTTACCTCCTTGGTTAAGTTTATTTCTAGGTACTTTATTTTTTGTTTGCTATGGTAAATGGCAACTTAGTTTCTCATTCTGAGAGCTCATTATTGGTATATAAAAATGCTACCAACTTTTGAATATTAATTTTGTCCAATCAATTTAATAAATATAAAAAATAAAAAGTAAAATAAAATAAAAATTGTATCCTGCTACTCTGCGGAATTCTTTTAATAATTCTAGTAGTTTTTATGGTGGAAGCTTTAGTGTTTTTTATATATAATACCATATCATCTGCAAATGATAACAGTTTTATTGCCTCCTTCCCAATTTGGATGCCTTTTATGTCTCCTTCTTGTCTGATTGCTATAGCTAGGACTTCCAGTACCATGTTGAATAAGAGTAGTGAAAGTGGACACTCTTATCTTGTTCCTTAAGATCTTAAGGGAAAATGACTTTTAGCTTTCCCCCATTGTGTATGATGTTGGCTGTGAGTTTGTCATATATGGTCTTTATCATCTTGAGGTATTCTTCTTCTATTCCCACTTTGCTGAGAGTTTTTATCATAATGAATACTGGACTACATCGAATGCTTTTTATGTGTCTTATTGATATGATCATGTGTTTTTTATCCTTCATTTTATTTATGTGATGTATTACATTTAATGATTTGAGAATATTGTACCAACCAAGAATTAATCCAAGTTGGTCACGGTGTATGATGTTTTTAATGTATTGTCAGATCTGATTTGCATGCCTACAAGTCATTTGGTTGCTCTCTAACCCTCTCCTCACCTCCCCACCTTCCCTGCCATTTGTCTCTAGGTCTATTTTTGTTCATCAAATTATGTTGATCATTATATCCCACAAATGAGTGAGTGAGATCCTGTGATATTTCTCTTTCTCCGACTAGCTTATTTTGCTTAGAATAATGTTCTCCAGTTCCATCCAAGTTGTTGCAAATAGTAAAAATTCCTTCTTTTTTATAGTGGCATAGTATCCCATTTTGTAGATGTGCCACAGTTTTTTAATCCACTCATCTGTTCATGGGTATTTAGGCTGTTTCAAAATCTTAGCTATTGTAAATTGTGCTGCTCTGAACATAGGGGTGCATTGGTGTTTCTGGTTTCTTGGGATATAGTCCTAGAAGTGGGATTACTGGGTGAAATGGGAGTTCCATCTTTAGTTTTTTGAGGAAATTCTATATTGTTCTCCACAGTGACTGCACCAGTCTGCATTCCGACCAGCCATGCACCAGGGTTCCTTGTGCTCCACATCCACGCCAGCACTTGTCATTTGATGATTTGTTGATGATAGCCATTCTGACAGGTGTGAGATGGTATGTCATTGTCATTTTGATTTGCATCTCTTGGATAATTAGTGACTATGAGCATGTTTTCATATGTCTCTCAGCCTCTTTCGAAAAGTGTCCATTTAGGTCCTTTGCCAATATTTTTTATTTAATAAATCTTCATTGTTCAGATTATTACATTTGTTCCTCTTTTTTCCCCTCCACCCGGCCCCCACCCCTCCCTCTGCCCTTACCTCCCCCACATTGTCCTCATCCACAGGTGTATGATTTTTGTCCAGTCTCTCTGTGCACACCCCTCACCTCTATCCCCTGAGAATTGTCAATCCACTCCCTTCCTATGCCCCTGATTTTATTATATTCACCAGTTTATTCTGTTCATCAGATTTTTTTATTCACTTGATTTTTAGATTCACTTGTTGATAGATATGTATTTGTTGTTCCTAATTTGTATCTTTACCTTTTTTTTCTTCTTCCTCTTCTAAAAGAGTACCTTTCAGCATTTCATATAATACTGGTTTGGAGTTGATGAACTCCTTTAACTTTTTCTTATCTGTGAAGTTCTTTATCTGCCCTTCAATTCAGAATGTTAGCTTTGCTGGATAGATTATTTTTGGTTGTAGGTTCTTGCTATTCATCACGTTGAATATTTCTTGCCACTCCCGTCTGGCCTGCATCGTTCCTGTTGAGAAATCAGCTGAGAGTTGTATGGGTGCTCCCTTGTAGGTAATAAACTGTTTTTCTCTTGCTGCTTTTAATATTCTCTCTTTGTCTTTTGCTCTTGGTCTTTTAATTATGATGTGTCTCGGTGTGGTCCTCTTTGGATTCCTTTTATATGCGGTTCTGTGTACTTCCTGGACTTGTAAGTCTCTTTCTTTTACCAGATGTGGGAAGTTTTCAGTCATTATTTCTTTAAATAGGTTTTCAGTATCTTGCTCTCTCTCTTCTTCTGGCACCCCCACAATTCTGATGTTGGTACGCTTGAAGCTGTCCCAGAGTCTCCTTACATATGATCACATTTTTGGATTCTTTTCTCTTCTTGCTTTTCCAGTTGAGTGTTTTCTGCTTCTTTATATTTCAAATTTTTGACTTGATTCTTGCCTTTCTCTAGTCTGCTGTTAGGACTCTGTATAATATTTTTTTATTTCAGTCAGTGTATGTTTAATTTCTAGTTGGTCTTCTATCATCTTTAGTTGGACCTTTTCCATCTCTAGTTGGTCCTTTTTCATCTCCTCTTGGCTCTCGCTAAATTTATCCATCTTTTCTAGCATATTCTTGAAAAACCTTACAAGCGTGGTTTTGAACTCCATATCCAGTCGTTTTTTTTTCCTCCATTTCTTTTGTTTGTGATCCCTTCCCTTGTCTCGGCATTTTCACTATGTCGGGGAAACTTCTGTGTTGAATTCAGCCTTGTGAAACCAGACTTGCAAAGCCACAGAAGCCTCTGTTGAGCTTGGGAGGGGTGGAGTCTCAGGGCTTAAGGGACCGCCTTGCCTTCCAGTCGGCCCCGCCCTCCACGGCCCCTGAGTCTCACATGACTGGGTAATGGCTGGAGCGGTCCTTGTGCGCGTGCGTCCCCAGTGCTTCTAGACCGCTGCCTTTCCAGCTCTCCTGTGCGCCAAGACCACATGAGTCTAGGTATCCAAGGTTTCGCCCAAAACAGGGGCCCAGTGGACTCAGAAGTGGCACAGTTGGAAGGGTCTGTCTCCCGCCCACTCGCGAAAGCCAGCGGCACAATCAGCAATCTGTCCTTCACGCAGCACCGTGTTGACCAGACCTCTGATCTTTTGCGACTCCCCTAAATTTCTGTGCACCTCTCCCTTTTCACAGTCCAAACTCACCCCGTATGAGTTTCGGCTGGATCTGGGGTTTAGTGTCATAAGATAAGGGGTTCAATGCCGTTGGGAGCCTCCATTTCCCTCCCGCCAGAGAAAGCCAGCCAGGTACTCGGGCACCCGCTCTCTCAGCGTGAGTGTCTCTGTACCTCAGCTTTTTACAGCTCCTCTGGGTTTCTGTGAGCCCCTCTCTTTCCTTCTCGCTGTAGAACTTACACTCGGCCAGTTTTCCTGTGGTTCTGGATGATGTCTGTTCTGTCTTTTAGTTGTAGTTTTGAAATTGTTGTGCGAGGCAGCAGTGTAGGTGTTTACCTATGCCACCATCTTGGATTCTCCAAGAATTCCTTCTTTTTAATGGCAGCATAGAATTCCATTGTGTAGATGTACCACAGTTTTCTGATCCACTCATCTGCTGACAGGCACCTAGGCTGTTTCCTGATTGTAGCTGTTGTAAATTGTGCTGCTATGAACATAGGGGTGCATAAATCCTTTCTGATTGGTGTTTATAATTTCTTAGGATAAATTCCTAAGAGTGGTATTACAGGGTCAAATGGGAGATCCATTTTTAGTTTTTTGAGGAAACTCCACACTGTTCTCCACAGTGGCTGTACCAGTCAGCATTCCCACCAACATTGCACAAGGGTTCCTTTTTCTCCGCATCCTCGCCAACACTTGTCGTTTGTTGATTTGTTGATGATTGCCATTCTGACAGGTGTAAGATGGTATCGCATTGTTGTTTTGATTTGCATCTCTCGGATGATTAATGACTTTGAACATGTTTTCGTGTGTCTCTTGGCCTCCCTTCTGTCATCTTTTGAAAAGGTTCTATGTAGGTCCGTTGCCCATCTTTTTTATTGTTTCATTCATCTTTCATTTAAAGTTGTATAAGTTGGCTGTAGATTTTGGAGATTAAACCTTTATCAGTGATAACATTTGCAAATATGTTCTCCCATACAGTGATCTTTGCTGTTGTTTTGTTGATGGTTTCTTTTGCTGTGCAAAAGCTTTTTATTTTGATGTAGTCCCATTTGTTTATTTTTTCTTTAGCTTCCATTGCCTTTGGAGCAGTATCAGTGAAGAAGTTCTTTCAGCACATACCTGGGATTGTGCTGCCTGTGGATTCCTCTATTATTTTTATGGTTTCCCTTCTAATGTTTAAGTCCTGTATCCATTTAGAGTTTATTTTTGTATTTGGTTTAAGTTGGTGGTCCAGTTTCATTTTTTTGCATGTGTCTGTCCAATATTCCCAACACCATTTATTGAAGAGGCTATCTTGACTCCATTGAATGTTCATGACTCCTTTGTCAAATATTAGTTGAGCGTAGAGGTTTGGGTGGATATGTGGGTTCTCTATTCTATTCCATTGGTCTATATGTCTGTTTTTTGCCAGTACCAGGCTGTTTTGAAAAACAGTTGCTTTGTAGTATAGCTTGAAATCTGGTATTGAGATCCCACCTACCTTATTCTTCTTTCTCAGAATTGCTGTAGCTATTCGTGGTCTTTTTTTGTTGTTGTTGTTGTTCCAGATGAATCTATGAAGAATTCTTTGTAGGTCTGTGAAATATGTCGTTGGTATTTTAATGGGTAGTGTGTTGAATCTGTAGATTGCTTTGGATACTATGGACATTTTAATTATGTTGATTCTCACAATCCATGAGCATGGTATGCTCTTCCATCTGTTAACATCTTCCTCTATCTTTTTTCAGTGTCCTGTAGTTTTCTGCATATAGGTCTTTTACCTCTTTAGTTAGGTTTATTCTTAGGTATGTTAACTTTTTTGGTGCGATGGTAAATGGGATTGTGGTTTTAGTTTCTCTTTCTCTAATTTCACTATTAGTGTATAGAATTGCCACAGACTTCTTAGGATTAATTTTGTATTCTGCTACATTGGCAAATTCATTAATTAAGTCAATTAGTTTTGGAATGGAGTCCTTTGGGTTTTTTATGTACACTATCATGTCATCTGCAAATAAGGACAGCTTTACTTCTTCTTTTCCAATTTCGATGCCTTTTATTTCTTCTTCTTGTCTAATTGCAATGGCTAATACTTCCAGTATTATGTCGAACAGGAGAGGTGAGAGTGGGCATCCCTGTCTTGTTCCTGTTCTTAGGGGAAATGGTTTTAGTTTTTGCCCATTGAGTATGATGTTAGCTGTGAGTTTATCATAAATGGCTTTTGTGATGTTGAGGTATGCTCCTTCCATTCCCACTTTGCTGAGAGTTTTTATCAAGAAAGGGTGTAGGATTTTGTCAAATGCTTTTTCTGCATCAATTGATATGACGATGTGATTTTTATCTCTCAATTTGTTTATGTGATGTATCACATTTACTGATTTGCGGATATTGTACCATCCCTGCATTCCTGGGATGAATCATGCTTGGTCATGGTGTATGATCTTTCTGATGTACTGGTGGACCCGATTTCCTAAAATTTTGTTGAGGATTTTGGCATCTATGTTCATGAGAGATATTGTCCTATAATTCTCTTTCATTGTGTTGTCTTTATCTGGTTTTGGTATTAGGGTGATGCTGGCTTCATAGAAGGTGTTTGGTAGTGTCCTTCTTCTTGAATGTTTTTGAATAGTCTGAGGAGGATTGGTTTTAATTCTTCCTTGAATGTTTGGTAAAACTCTCCTGTGTAGCCATCTGGTCCCGGGCTTTTATAACCTGGAAGCTTTTTGATTACTGTTTCAATTTCTTCCATAGTTATTGGACTATTGAGATGTTTGGCTTCCTCCTTATTGAGTTTTGGAAGGTTATATTTTTCTAGGAAAATGTCCATTTCTTGCAGGTTGTCCAATTTGTTGGAATAGAGTTGTTCATAGTATTTTTTAACAATCCTTTGTATTTCCACAGGGTCTGTTGTTATTTCTCCTCTTTCATTTCTGATTTTGTTTATTTGGGTCTTCTCTCTTTGCTTCTTGGTGAGCCTGGCTAGGGGTCCATCAATCTTGTTTATCCTTTCAAAGAACCAGTTCTTTGTTTTGTTGATCTTTTGAATTGTTTCTTTGGTCTCCAAGTTGTTTATCTCCGCTCTGATCTTCACTATTTCTTTCCTTCTGAGTACACTGGGCTTTTCTTGTTGCTCTCGTTCTAGCTCTTTGAGTTGTAGGTTTAGGTGATTTATTACCATTATTTCCTGTTTTTTGCAGTAGTCTTGTAGGGCTATGAACTTCCCTCTCAAGACTGCTTTCACTGTGTCCCATAAATTTTGTAGTGTTGTGTTGTCATTGTCATTTGTTGCCATGATGTTTTTTATTTCTTCCTAGATCTCTCTGGTTACCCAGTCGTTGTTTAAAAGCATGCTGTTTAGTCTCCATGTGTTTGATTTCTTTCTATTGTTT
>JAAGEH010001699.1:0-16961 GCA_011751065.1 Lasiurus cinereus
TTCTTTAAGTAGGTTTTCAGTATCTTGCTCTCTCTCTTCTTCTGGCACCCCCACAATTCTGATGTTGGTACGCTTGAAGCTGTCCCAGAGGCTCCTTACATTATGTTCACATTTTTGGATTCTTTTCTCTTCTTGCTTTTCCAGTTGAGTGTTTTCTGCTTATTTATATTTCAAATTTTTGACCTGATTCTTGCCTTTCTCTAGTCTGCTTTTAGGTCTCTGTATAATATTTTTTATTTCAGTCAGTGTATGTTTAATTTCTAGTTAGTCCTTTTTCATCTCCTCTTGGCTCTCGCTAACTTTATCCAACTTTTCTAGCATATTCTTGAAAAACCTTATAAGCGTGGTTTTGAACTCTATATCCAGTCATTTGTTTTCCTCCATTTCTTTCGTTTGTGATCCCTTCCCTTGTCTCGTCATTTTCACTATGCTGGGAGAACTTCTGTGTTGGATTCTGCCTTATGATACCAGACTTGCAAAACCGCAGAAGCCTCTTTGTTGAGCTTGGGATGGGTGGAGTCTCAGGGCTGACCGCCTTGCCTTCCAGTCGGCCCCACCCGCCACGGCCCCCGAGTCTCACATGACTGGGTAATCGCTGGAGTGGTCCCTGCGTGGGCGCACAGTGCCTCTAGACCGCTGCCTTTCTGGCTCCCCTGTGCTCCAGGACCACACGAGTCTAGGTCCCCAGGGCTTCACCCAGAACTGGGGCTCAGTGGACTCAGAAGTGGCACAGTTGGGAGGGTCTGTCTCCAGCCCACTCTCGAAAGCCAGCAGCACAATCAGCAGTCTGTCCTCTGCGTGCAATGCTGCGGGTGCCACCAGACCTCTGATCCTTTGCGACTCCCCTAAATTTCTGTGCACCTCTCCCCTTTCTCAGCTCAAACTCCCCACATATGAGTTTCAGCTGGATCTGGGGTTTAGTGTCGTAGGATAAGGGGTTCAATGCCTTTGAGAGTCTCCTTTTCCCTCCTGCCAGAGAAAACCATCCAGGTACTCCAGCACCCGCTCTCTCCACACACACATCTCCGTACTTCAGCTTTTTGCAGCTCCTCTGGGTCTCCGTGAGCCTCTCTCTTTCCCTCTAGTTGTAGAATTTTCACTCAGCCAGCTTTCCTGTGGTTCTGGATGATGTCTGTTCTGTCTTTTAGTTGTAGTTTTGAAATTGTTGTGTGAGGCAGCAGTGTAGGTGTTTACCTATGCCACCATCTTGGCTTCTCCCCTTATTTTTTTTTAAAGAGAGGAAGGGAAAGAGAGAGAGTTAGAAACATCGATGAGAGAGAAATATTGATCAGCTGCCTTCCCCCCACCCCCCCACTGGAGATGTGCCCAAAATGAAGGCACATCCCCCTGGGACCTTTCAGTCCGCAGGCTGACGCTCTATCCAAACCAGTCCTGGCCAAATGTTTTTCTTAGAGCTATTATATCCATCATATCTACATATATAAAAGCCTATGTGTCCATTACAACTGAACTGGAATGACCAGTAGACCAGTCACTATGACATGCACTGATCACCAGGGGGAAGACGTTCAATGCAGGAGCTTCTCCTTGGTGGTCAGTGTGCTCCCACAGCCAACCTCCCAGGGCCCCTCCTCCCCTGCCAACCCCCCCCTCATTGGCCCCAATAGGGGGATGGCAGGCCAACCTCCTGTGGTCCCTCCTGCTGGCCGGAACCCCCTGATAACTCCAATTACTGGCACGGGACCCCACCTGTGCACAAATTCATGCACTGGGCCTTTAGTTATATTATATTATACAGTATTATGTCCATCAACATCTGGTGTATATATTTAGGTGCTCCTATATTGGGTATATACATGTTTATGAGTTATATCCTCTTGTTTGATTGATCTCCTCATCATTATGAAATTACTTTGTTTGTCTATTGTTGCAGTCTTTGTTTTAATGTTTATTTTGTCTGACATAAGTATTGCTATTCCAGATATTCTTTCATTTCCATTTGCATGAAATATCTTATTTCATTTCCTTCCTTTCTCCCTCTTTCTTTCTCTCTCTCTCTCTCTCTCTCTCTCTCTCTCTCTCTCTCTCTCTTTCTCTTTCTCTCTCTCTTTCTTTCCCGAGGATATTCCCTAGTGATTTTTAGAGAAAGTGGAAAAGTGAGGAAAAGACAGAGAGAAATGTTCCTTGTCAGAGCACATGTCCAGGTTTCAGCTTGAACCTCAGCAGAGGGCATGCAGGAGGCAGCCAACTGATTGATGATCCATGTTCCACTTTCATATTGATAGCTCTCTCTCTCTCCCCTCTCCCTTATTTCTCTCTAAAAATCAATAAAAATATTTTTAAAAATGTTAACTTGTGTTTTCTTTCAGCAAAAAGAAGAAAATATCCGTTGCTTAACTATGCTTGGTCATTTTGGTTTTGAATGTTTGCCTCATCAGTTGGTCAATAAATCTATTCAACAAGGATTCTCTTTTAATATTCTCTGTGTGGGTAGGTGCCAAAATTCTCCTCTGAATTATTACTTAATTTTTCCAAATGCTCATTACAACTTATCTTTTAGCAGTACAAAACTGGTGCTGTTAATTCAAGAGCATACCTTCATGTTTATATCAGTTTCCATCTTAGCCATATTACCTACACACTTTTTTCTTTAAATGCTTCTGTACGCTTCAAAATCTGATACAACTTTGTGTATATTTTCTTTCTATATTACGTTAATGACTGAAGGTGTCAGGAGTAGCATGTACGTATATTCTCAAGGACATCATTGTCTTTGGAGTGTGTGGGACCGACCCTTTAAACCACTTCGGAGTGTTACTTCTCAGCCTTCAATACCCCTATATAATGTGCCCATGTTTATTACAGGGGAAACTGGACTTGGAAAATCAACACTGATTGACACATTGTTTAATACTAATTTGAGAGAAAAAAAATCTTCACATTTTCGCCCAAATGTTGAACTTAAAATTCAGACATATCAACTACAGGAAAGCAATGTTCAGTTGAAATTAACTGTTGTGACTACAGTGGGATATGGTGATCAAATGAACAAAGAAGCCAGGTGAGTGTGTTTTTATGATAATTAAAAGCTTTTCTTATTCTTGGTGATACATTTCCATGATTCTTTATGTTCCTTGTCAGTTTTGCATTGCTGCTTTCACATTTGAAGTTGCAGACACATCCTCAAATCTTTGCTAGTTGCCGTCAGGTGCAATATACTGTTCATTAGTCCTGTTGAATCTGGGGCTTTCTATGACCTTGTATGATATCCCAGGTGCACATTTCTTTCTCCCTATTGTAGAGAAAGTCTTGAGGGTTTATTTCTTCTCTAGTTCTCACAGCTCACATGATTGACTGATGGAAACTTCTTTTTTCCCCCAGAAGGCATTTTGACCATTTTTCTGAAAGTGGTCACAGAACCTGGTCTGATTTCTCTGAGCACATTTCATTTGCCAGATTTCACTCTTCCAGTTACACTCAACAGTGTGTGCACACAGCGCCAACTGCAGAATGGAGAGATGTGTGAGTTTAGTCCTTGACCTTTGGAAGTGCTCACAGGCCCAGTGCGGAATCAGAAGCTGAGGCTCTCTCCAATTTCACGAGTGAGATTCCTGCTGAAGTCCTGAGCCTAGTCAGTGCGGACCATGACCCTTTAATGCAGTTTGATATTTTTATCTGCTTCTTTCCCATTCTCCTCCCTCCCTCCATTTATGGAATTCCTATCTCAGTATTCTGAGTTCTGCTGGGAGGAAAAGGGTATTTCTCTAAGGTTGTTGGGCACTTACTCCCTTGGCCCTGGGAGGGATTGCTACCAGCTCTTTCAGCCCCTGGTTGTGCTGCCTTGAGGGAAGGCTGACACTGGGCAGAGTTCCTCCTCTTACTTTCTCCAATGCATCCAAATTTATCCTTTTTGCTGTGCTCCAATGGAATCTCCCATCTTGATTGCCCAACTTCTACAAATAGCTTTTATCTGTGGATATATGCGCAAAGTAAACACTCTCCTGTTTTCCCTTGAGCTTGAAAGTGGAGTTGGGGCAGGTTTGCTGGCTTCTTCTGGTTTCAGAGTTCGTAGGGAGGTGCAGTTGGGCAAAACTCCTGCTGGTTCCCTGGCATATGGTGCAGGTTCCACAGTTCCCGCGGAAGTACCTTTGTTAGTGGATAGCTTAGGAAGTATTCATTGCCATGATTAGGATGTCACTCTTCTGAAATTTTACATACACTGAAACTTTTATGGTGTATATTTCTGTGGGGTTCTTTTAAATTGAATTTTTTGGCGTGACCTTGGCTAATAAAACCATACAGATTTCAAGTGTAGGTTTTTAAGTTGCGTAGAGTCTCAGCTGGGACATAGAAAAGTTCTATGTGCTTTAGTCTATCTATTCTTGTGCTGCTACCATACTGTATTATTTCAGCTTCATAATAAAACCTGGCATGTGAAGATTATACCTCCTTGGTTTTCTTTAATATGTTTTGACCACTCTTGGTCCTTTGTACTTCTATTTACACATAGAAATGGGCTTTTGTTGGGATGACATTGAATTGAAAGATCATTTTGCCATTTCTAGAAACAATGTAAACGATGGGCCTTTATTGGTTTGTGATTGTTACCTTTGTAAGAACATGTTATGCACATTTTTATTTATATGAAAAGCTATTGAGTGCACACATTAACTATTTATTTAATGGTAAAAATGTAGACTTCAGATGTTATTACTATGGTATGCTAAATGTTTAAATAATCATTTTACAGCTACCAACCAATAGTTTCCTACATAGATGCTCAATTTGAGGCCTATTTTCAAGAAGAACTGAAAATTAAACGTTCCTTTGCTGATTACCATGATACTCGTATCCACGTGTGCCTTTACTTCATTGCACCTACGGGACATTCTCTGAAGGCTCTTGATCTATTAACCTTGAAGAACATTGACAGTAAGGTGTGTTTGGTAAATCCCTCAACTGGTCAAGATTTGATAGTTATTTTGAGATAATATATATCTTTCAACCATTCTCATCTATGAACTTATTTTGTGATATATATATATATATATATACATATTTTTTTCTATTAATGTTTTAAGCATTTGTATTAGTGCCCCAACAACACCATTACAAACACAGGCTTACGGGTTTTAAACGACAGAAATTAATTTTCTCAATTCTCAAGGCTAGAAGTGCAAGATCAAGGTGCTGCCAAATTTTGTTTCTCCTGAAACCTTTCCTTTTGCGTAGCAGATGGCTGCCTTCTCACTGTGTTCTCACGTGTTGTTTTTTTTAGGTACACATCTGGTGTGTCTTTGTGTGTCCAAGTTTCCCCTACTTATTAGGACACCTGTAAGATAGGATTAGGGGCCATAAGATTATGTTTCCCAGTACAGATCCTTCTGAGGGTTAGGGCTTCAGCATATGCCTGGGGGGAAAAGAGACATATTTAGCCCATAACAGCATTTGATAAATTTCCATCTTATCTTGCTTTCTAGAGAAATTTAATTAGAAAATGCATTAGGACAATGAGATGCAGGTTTTTAAAAAATAAAAATTTAGTTTTTCTTGTGATTGAATGATAATTTAGATTGAGGCCATTTACCCATATTTTTGAAATTGAAATTGCTCTGCAGTATTACAAAATGATCCTATTAACATTTCTCTGGTACCACTGATGTTTTGTTTTTAAATATATTTTTATTAATGTCAGAGAAGAAGGGGGACGAGAGAGATAGAAACATCACTGATGTACGAGAATCACTGTTGGCTGCCTCCTGCCATGCCCCACACTGGGGATCAAGGATAGAGCCGCAACCCAGGCATGTGCCCTGACCAGGATTCTAACCGTGACCTCCTGGTTTATAGGTCAACGCTCAACCACTGAGCCACGCTGGCTAGGCCCACTGGTGTTTTGAAACACGAAGTTTTCATGGTCCTGGCTACTGGCCCTATCATACAGGATGCAGAATGCAACATGTATTTTTTTTTTCCAACAGAGAGTCAAATTACATATAAAAGAAACTTATGCCACGATATTCTTTTCTGGCACTTAGCCCTGATTAAACATACTTCTTTCAACTTATTCAGCTGTAGAGAGTGACAGTTCTAAAGTCAGGTGGAGGATATCAAAGAAAGCCTGACTTTTGCTCTGTTTTGTTCAAACTAGAAAGAAATTTTGTACTTAACCTCATCTATCACCAAGTAGTTAAAATAAGTTATATTTTTAGTTAAAATTAAGAGTTGCTTTAATAAGACAAAAAAAAAAGAGTTGCTTTAATTCCTCAGTTTGCAATATATTCCATAAGAAGGGACACACAATTTTCTTTTAATTTTAAGGCCATCTGTAATTATCATGCTGTTTCCAGAAACAGGAAACTGCTAATTTTTGCAGGGACATTTTACATAAAGGGGTGGGCAAGGGTGTGGATATGGTTGTCGTCTTTTCTCCCAGGTTGATCAGCTCTCCTTGCAATAAGTGACTTTTGTTCCTCCTGAGGAATTGTTAACATGGAAAATTTTTATTTCATTAAATTTTTCTTTTATTGATTTCAGAGAGGAATGGAGAAAGAGAGATAGAAACATCAGTGATGAGAAAGACCAATTGATCTATTGCCTCATGCACCCCACCCCCACTGGAGATTGAGCCTTGCAACCTGGTTATGTGCCCTGACCAGGAATTGAACCGTGAACTCTAGGTTCATAGGTCAATGCTTAACCACTGAGCAACACCAGCCAGGCGAAAGTTTTCATTTCTTATGTGTTAATGATTTGCTATCATGGAGGGTTTCCTTCTCCAGCTTTGTCACCAATACAACCCAATGCATTTATGTTAGACTTGAATCTACCTTAGCAGTTATCTGCTTTTTACTGTGGAAGCTATTGTTTAAAATTATAAAATTAGACAACATTTTGAACATTTATGTAACAACATGGAAGCCCTAGATTGGAACGTGGAGTTTTTAAAAAGTACTTTGTAGAATCTAAAACAAAAACAATATGTTTAAAGTAGGCTTTTACACATTTCTACTTAATATCACAGAACTTGACGTTGTATAGTTATGCTTTAACAAAGTATCTTATTTTAACAGTAATAAGACATTTTAGAATTTTGCATATTGTTCTTTTCTTCAAAGTTCAATTATTAAGCTATAAACACAAGGAGACAGGAATAATTATATTTTAGAACTAGAAAAAATATGAATGCTTTTCAACTTCAAATATGCTATATGAAATAATTCCTTTTAAAAAATTACAAACATATTTGTTAGCAAGGTGCTATATATACATTTACACACATTTAGCCTTTAGAGCAATAAAAAAAAAGTCTATTATTTCTGGGTGGTCTTTGGAAGCCACAAGCAAATCTATCTGCAAGACATATAGGTAGAACAAGGATCTATTCAAAAGCAAAATGAATTTATGAAGAAGGTAATGCAAATGAATGATAGGTAGAGGACAAATTGTTTTGTAATTTTGAGGGAAGGTTTCTTTGCTTTTTTGCACTCAGTTAGATACGAAATCAAATTGTAATGAATTAATTACATCATCTTACTACATTTTACTATCTCCCGATGTGTTAGAAACAGAAAGTTTGAGAAAACAATAAAAATTAAGACTTCTAAGCCTGAACTCTCATAAAAATATATCTTCAAAAGAACTGAATATTCAGGAAAGCAATTCTGTGAGGAAAGCATGGTAATTAGTGATTATCTAGATATTTATTGGCAGATATTTGAAGTTTCTGACTGTAAAAATTCCAGGGTTATCAACAAATGCTCAATAGTGAGATTTTGTTTCTTTCTTACCAGGTGAACATTATACCACTGATTGCCAAAGCAGATACAATTTCTAAAAATGATTTACAGACATTTAAGAGTAAGATAATGAATGAATTGATTAGTAATGGCATCCAGATATACCAGTTCCCAATAGATGACAAAACTACTGCTCAAGTGAACTCTTCAATGAATGTAAGCTTCTATTTAATGCTAATTCTATTTTACATGTAGGAATCAAATATAATTTATAAGTAACAATATTAGTAATATGCTGTCACTCTATCTGACCAAGAGGCTATAAATAAGGTATTTTCCCAAAATCTAGTATCAACAATGTTTTGTTTATTTATTTATTTTTAAGATTAAAAAAACAAAACCAACCTCGTTTTATTGACTTCAGAGAGGAAGGGAGAGAGATAGAGACATAGAAACATCAATGATGAGAGAGAATCATTGATTCAGCTGCCTCCTGCACGCCTCCTCCCTCCCCACCACTTGGGATGGTATTGGCAACCGAGTCATGTGCCCTGACAGAGAATTGAATGGGGAACTGGCAACCTTTCGGTGCACAGGACAACACTCAATCAACCAAGCCACACGGGCCAGGCAGGGCAATGTTTGATTTTCTTGATTTTGAAAAGTGTTCACTGAGAATCAATTCTCTTTTCTTAACAGCTTTATGAAGATATAATTTACATACCCATTAAAGTATACAATTAAATAATTTTTAGTCTTTTTAAAGATGCATGCAATCATCATTGCAATAAATTTTAGAACGTTTTTATCATCCAAAATAAACTTCATACAGCCAGCTCTTCACTACTACCTGTGAGCCTTCCTCTCTACCAACACTAATTAAGTTCTTTCTCTGTAGATTTCTCTGATCTGGACATATAGTATGAATGGAATTATATGATATTTGCTCTTTTCATATGCTTGTTGTCTATTGCATGCTGTTCTGAGTCTTGTAACGAATCTAACGCGATTCTGCTCTATCCTGCCCAGGATGTGAATCATTCCTTTTCCAGACTATTTAGACTTTATATGTTACCTGCCCATTAGTAGCCATCTTGGTTATCAGATCGACTCTTGTGGTATTATAGTGCTTGTTCAGGTGACTCTTATTTTATTCAATAATGCCCTCAAAACATATAATAATAGGCTATGGTAGTGCATGAGTTGGGTGGGTGAGGTCTTAGGGAGGCATCAGGGTGGAGTGAGTGGAGTTTACTAACCTAATGCAGAGCCAATATTTGGGCCTGTGGGGGAAGGGCTCAACACAGGGACAATGGCAGCTGTCCCTCCAGTCCTGAAGCCACACAACTGAGTTTCTCCCTTAGGTCTCTAGCACCTCCCAACCTGCTGTCCCTCCACAAGACCCCTAGGAGAGTGCCATGAGTAAGTGAGTCTGTGCATGGACCTTGTTAGAGGATGCCTGGGTTTCTAGAGCCTTTTGTTTCTCCCAGAGAGATTCAATCCCCACTGATTATCACAGCCAAGTGTTGTGGGGGCTCCTCTTCCCAGCACTAGTGTTCCAGGCTGGGGCCCCGTGGTGTGGCTGGGGCCCCTAGCTCCTCTGCAGCTGAGCTATGTCTCCCAATTCTCAACTGCCAGACATGGGTGTGGGGCCAGCCCATTTTGTGTCTTCACATCTCCCACCAGTCTCACATGGCTGCTTCTTTACATCGTTAGTTATAGGACTTCTGTTCAGCTAGTCCTCAGATGGTTCTCCAGGTTGATTGTTCTATAATTTAAAAAAATCTTTATTGTTGAAAGTATTATATATGTCTCCTTTTCCCCACATTGACCTCTCTCAGCCCGCTCTGGCCTCCCAGCACCAAGCCTCACCCCCCTATTGTCTAGGTCCATTGGTCATGCTTATGTGCATGGATACAAGTCCTTTGGTTGATCTCTTACCCATCACTTTTACCCTCCTCTGCCTTCCCTCAGAGGTTTGAAGGTCTGTTCGATGCTTCTATGTCTCTGGATCTATTTTTGTTCATCAGTTTATATTGTTCAGTATATTCCACAAATGAGTGAGATCATATAGTACTTATCTTTCTCCGACTGGCTTATTTTGCTTATAATTTTTAAAAATATATATTTTAGTGAATTTTTTACAGAGAGGAGGGGAGAGGGAGAGAGAGTTAGAAACATCAATGAAAGAGAAACACTGATCAGCTGCCTCCTGCATACCCCCTACTGGGGGTGTGCCTGCAACCAAGGTACATGCCCTTGACCAGAATAAAACCTGGTACCCTTCAGTCCGCAGGACGATGCTCTATCCACTGAGCCAACCAGTTAGGAAGTGGTCGTGGGAGGAGGCCATCACAGATTTTACCTACTCCACCAACTTGAACTGGCTCCCTATACCTCATTTATTTTAAGATATCAAAACTAAATATACTTTGAAATTAAAAAGCAATGTAAATTTTAAAGTTATTTTCCTGTATTACATTTCCTTTAGATCTTGTCTTAAAGATTTTGGCCTCTCTTTCCTAATAATACACCGAAGAATGAACAGGGAGTTATTTTTCATCAAAACCAAATGAGTAGACTACTGTTAATTATTAAATATTCATCATAATGATTTTTTACCTTACACATTGTATATCAGCTCTTCCATTCAGTCATATCAGCTGTATAACTTCTGACAAACCATTAAAATCTTGTATATTCTGCGGCTGCTTTCTGTTCAAAACTTTATCCTTAGGTATGATTGCCCTCCTACTTTGCTTATCTTCTCAAATTTCCTTTGAATGGCCTCAGTTTTCAGACTTTTCTTGACTCACAATCAAGTTATTAAAGTGACCCTTTAATTGTATTTAGAATTCATATACCTGTCCATGTATGAATATGTATATGTAATATAAAGCACTATTTATTAATATACTTTATATTGTATATATGTGAGCTAATTGTTATAGTTATTCTCAATACTTTTGTCTTTTAACTTTATACTGGAGTTAAAAGTGATTTGTACATTATTTTTGTGTTTCAGGGTAAAGATAATATGAGAAAAATGATCTGTCTACTAAAAATCTTTTCTCTTTGTATTTCCCACAGCATAATACCTTGGTTTAGGCTCTACTCAGTAGATAGTTTTCAGGACTTGACACGAATGCTTGCAGAAATCAATGTGCACATATTTGCTGCCAAGTCATAAAATCTGAGGCAGGATAGATCCCTTTTTTGAATAAGCTTATGATGTTATTCTTGTCACTGTTGTTTCCAGAACAGAAATAAGAGTAACAGCATGTCATGCTGGTATGAGGACATCTTTAAAATTGTCCTTCCTTTATAGGAACACTTACCTTTTGCTGTAGTGGGGTGTATGGATGAGGTGAAAGTTGGAAAAAGGATGGTCAGAGGCCGTCTCTATCCTTGGGGAGTTTTACAAGGTAAATGTGACAGTGAGCAGGCTTGCTCTGGACTGGTCATGTGTATGTGTAGATATATATGTTGTATATTATATATATATGTTGTATATTATGCTATATGCTATAATGATATCTACTATAAATATCCTATATTATCATAACCTCAAAATATTTTAACTTGTGCCAATATTAGTAACTGTTGCTAAACAGTAAACTGACGGTTGCTAGTAAGGAGCACAGATTCTGTTTCATTTAGGCTAATGCTTACTTTAATTATGACTTATTCTCACAGGAGTTTGTTGGAAGGTGCTTTAGGCAGACACCCACAGAGGCTACACAGAATCTCCTTGCTGACACGTTTTCCATCTGCACATTGTCTCCCTATGCATGAACCATCACATTCAGAATGTTAGAAAGTGCTTTGAACTAAAGGACTTTGAACATATTGAAGCCTAAATATTAGTGTTTAAAACATATTACATAAATTAATTACTACCAAATTTATTTTTTATTTTATCTTTTTAATTTATATTTTGATTGATATCAGAGAGGAAGGAGAAGAAAGAGAGAGAGAATGAGAGAGAGTCATCAGTGATGAGAGAGAATCATTGATTGACTGCTTTCTGCATGCCTCTCCTGGGGATCAAGGCTGCAACCCAGGCATGCGCCCTGTGCCCTTGACCAGACTCGAACCTTAGACCTTTCAGTCCTCAGGCCAATGCTCTATCCACTGAGCAAACAGCTAGGGCTATAAAACATTGTAAAGTGGTCACTAGAAGAAAGGATTGTAAGCTATTTTAAAAATGAAGAAATATAACTTACCTTTGGATTATACTTAGACATACCTCTTTATTATCTAGCATTCTGATGAGCTGGAATATTGTAGAATTCAGTCATTTGTTGTCTAGTTTATATGCTTGTAATACTAGTTATTGGGGGTTGGATTATCTCTATGTGTACTAGTTTTCAAATATTATTTTTAAATTGATGTATTAGAAAAATTTTTGAACAAGATATCTTTTAAAATATATATTTTTATTGATTGTAAAGAGGAAGGGAGAAGGAGAGAGAGAGAAACATCAATGTTGAGAGAGAATAATTGATAGGCTGCCTCCTGTAGGTTTCCTACTGGGAATGGAGCCTGCAACTTGGGCATATGTCCTGACAGGGAATCGAACCGTGACCTCCTGGTTTATACGTTGATGCTCAACCACCAAGCCACATTGGTTAGGCAGACATTTTTTAATTTATGAAACAGAGTTAAAAAGAACATATTTTAGTGAATATTAAATTTTATTATAATATCAAACAATACACAATATGTTGTACTCAGTATTCTGAATGTAACAAACACAAGAGAGAGTCATGTGAATTTATTGATTTATTTTAAATATTGACTAATTTGGTCTCATAAATATCTTGTATAAATAGAATATGATAACTTAAGCATGCACAATTATAAAGATCTTTATGGGAGTGGATTTAACCTAATGAAATTATTTACTTTACTGGAATTATACTAATTCTTTGTCAGCACTCTATAAAATACCTTGAGGGTAGCTTGTAAACTATTAACATAATTATCAGTGAAAACTTATGCCATATGTTAATATAACATAACATTATTTTATTGTTTCATATTTATATTTTGGCTGATAAGTTTAAAGTACATTTTCTGGTTTATTAATAAACTCTGTCTATAATTAGAATGCACCATATAAACATAGTTACATGGTGAAAACAATTTTAGCTATTCATCAGAATGATCTTTTAGCTGTTGTTTTAAATGTTTTTCATGCATACATTTATTTGATAAAACTTATTGAGTGCCAGGGACTGATAAAGTGTTGTGGCTTTATTATTTCTCTGTCTAGTGGAAAATGAAAATCACTGTGACTTTGTTAAGCTCCGGGATATGCTCCTCTGTACAAACACGGAGCACCTGAAAGAAGTAACCCACACTAAGCTCTATGAGTGTTATAGGCGCTGCCGCCTGCAGAAAATTGGCTTTACTGATGTGGGCCCCGACAACCAGCCACTTAGGTGAGACAAGATCTTGCTAGAACAAGCTAATGGGTGATTTACAAAGCCCCTACAATCATGAGACACAATCGTTTTGGAGTGAGAAGAACTGTACTTCTCATATCGTCAATTATTCTGAATGTTATGTGTGTTTTTTTTAAAATCATTTTCAGACTTAGAGAAAGAACATTTGTAAGAGTAGCACTGTGCAGGGGCTCATGTATATGCTAAATTATGTGTACCCACTAAGTGTATATGCTAACGTGTACTATATCCAAAAGAGAAGTTTAGAAAGGAGGTTGAAAATTATTAGCAAAGGTTGGCAAAGGATATTGAGAGGATGCAAAGAATATGGAGGACTAGATGGAGGGAAGAGGAAAAGCAGCATTGCAATGCCATGGAAGTCGAGGGGAAATAGAGTAGGTGTGTTTAGCTATATTGAAGAGAAATAGGACTTGTGCTGCAAAAGTATGACAGTTGTATTAGTGTCGGTACTTTGAGCACAATCAAAATTCAACTGGCTATCTTAAATTAATCATAGTTTGAAAGATACCTGGCTTTATTTTAATTATTTTGAGAAGCGCATAAATTAGAGATTCTTGCAAATTTTATTGTGAAAAAATGTGAAGAAGTGTGATATCATAGAAAGTGGTGGGAGCAAGAAATCCCTGATATAATTCTTTTCAAAATTTGAGTACTTTTTATATATATTCTTTTAAAAAATAGATTTGAGAAAGCGATTGATTTGTTGTTCCACTTATTTATGCATTCATGCTTGTTTCTTCTTCTTCTCTTTTTTTTTTGTGTGTGTGTAATCCTCACTCAAGGGTATTTTTTCCATTGATTTTCAGAGGGAAGAAGTGAGAGAGAGAGAAAGAGAGAAAAACATCGATGTGAGAGAGTCACATTGGTTGGTTGCCTCCCGCATGCTCTCCAACTGGGCTGGAGATCAAACCTACATGCCCTTGACTGGGAGTCGAACCCATGACCCTTTGGTCTGCAGGCCAGCCAGGGCTTATTGATTGTTTCTTGTTTATGCTCTGATCAGGACTGAACTCACAACCTTGGCATATCCAGATGATGCTCTAACCAATCAACCTACCCAGCAAAGACTATATTGCACCCCCTCATTTTCACATCTCATGATATAGAAATTTCCATTTCTATCTATGGGATAATATTGATAAATGTTCTTACATGGGACTTAACATATAATATATATTTTACATGTTTATTTATATTAGTACTTTTATATAAAACTAATAAAATTTCCTTTTTAGTTTTCAAGAGATCTATGAAACCAAAAGAAAGGAGTTCCATGAACAATGCCAGAGGGAAGAAGAAGAACTGAAACATAAGTTTATGCAGCGAGTTATGGAGAAAGAAATAGCATTTAAAGAAGCTGAAAAAGAAGCAAGTATTTCTAGTTTGATATAATTTGTTTTCATTTTTAGGTGTCCTATTAATTTAGGGTATTTAATCCCAAAAATGTAGTTGATTTCTTCTTTATTTCAGAGAGGAATGGTGAGAGAGAGAGAGAGAGAATCATTGATCAACTGCCTCCTGCCTGCCCCGCACTGGGGACCAAGCCTGCAACCTGGGCATGTGTCCTGAATGGGAATCAAACTGTAGCCTCCTGATTCATAGGTTAAAGCCCAACCACTGAGCAACACTGGCCAGGCTAGTTGAGGTTTTTGAAGACGATTTGCTATTTTTCAAAAAGTAGCTATTTATCATATAAATTGTGAATTCGGCCTTTAAAAAATTATACTCTGTAATTTTTTTCTAGTGCATTTAGGCAATTTTTTCTTTAATAAGCCTGAAAATAAATTTGTAAAACCTATTTATCTTTATTTTATTTATAATTTGAATTTTCATTCATAAAGTTTAATTTATTACACATTCAAATTAGTGGCTTCTGTGAAATCATGTACTTCCTAACACTATTACTGAGTTAGAAAATTTCCTACCTCTTTATAAGTAAGCAGGTACATCTTGACTAATGAAAGTCTTGATTAATTAAGGAACTTTTAGTTGGTTAATTATGGGGGTTACTTTTTCACTTCATTCCTTTCTGTTTGCAAGGAAATGGAAAAAGTGGTTACTAATATAATTTTGATTACTTGCCACCAATAGTTTTTGGCAAAGGAATATATTAAGAATCATACATATTTTTCTCTTAGTGAGTGTGGTTTCAATTTAAGAATATTTTTAGTAGGTAAATTGAAAATGTGAACTTCTTTTTCCATAGAAACAAGTGCTGCCGACCAGACGTTTCAGTCAGAGACAATTGAACTATTAGCGACAGAAATTCCATTAGGCTAGGTAAAAAGGGATTCGTGTTTTTGCATGTGCATGGTCCCTTGTTCTAGTGCCACTTGTTGCAGAGACTGTCTTTCCTCCAGTGATTGCCTTTGCTTCTTTGTCAAAGATCAATGGACTATGCATATGTGCATTTATTTCCTGAGTCCTGTAGCTTTAGTTAGAATATAGCTAAACTAGAAGTCAAGTAGCATCAACACTCCAACTTTCTTCTCTTTCAATATTGCGTGCTGGGTTTCTGGGCCTTCTATTTTGCCGAATGAACTTTAGAACCAGTTTATCAATATCCATAAAATAACTTGCTGGGATGTGGATTGGGATTGCACTGAATCTCTAGATTATGAGGGGAAGAATTAACATCTTAATAATATGTAGCCTTTCCATCCACAAACATGCATTATCTCTTCATTTATTTAGTTCTTTTCTGATTTAAAAGTATTTATTTATGTGTTTGTTTGTTTATTTTTAGAGAGAGAGAGTGGGGAAGGGAGATATATATCTTGATTTATTGTTCCTTATTTATGAATTCATAGGTTGCTTCTTGTATATACCCTGACCGGAGATCGAACCCAAAACCTTGGTGTATTGGTATATGTGCTGCCGAAGCGAGCATGAACCTTGGTGTATTGGGATGTTGCTCTAATCAACTGAGCTACCTGGCCAGGGCTCTTCTCTGATTTTTAAAATCAGAATTTTGTAGTTTTCCTTATGTGGATTTTGTATATCTTTTGTTAGATTTATATCAAAGTATTTCATTTTGGGAGGTGCTAATGTAATTGGTATTGTGGTTTAATTTGATGTTTTTATTTTTAATTAAATCTTTATTATTCAGATTATTACATTTGTTTCTCTTTTTTCCCCTCCATAGCTCCCCTCCACCCGGCTCCCACCCTTCCCTTTACCCTTCCCTCCCTCCCGTTGACCTCATCCATAGATATATGATTTTTGTCCAGTCTCTCCCTGTACACCCCTCACCCCTTTCCCCCTGAGAGTTATCAGTCCACTCCCTTTCTGTGCTCCTGATTCTATTATATTCACCAGTTTATTCTGTTGATCAAATTTTTAATTCACTTAATTTTTAGATTCACTTGTTGATAGATACGTATTTGTTGTTCATCATTTTTTATCTTTTACCTTTTTCTTCTTCCTCTTCTAAAAGAGTACCTTTCAGCATTTCATATAATACTGGTTTGGAGTTGATGAACTCCTTTAGCTTCTTCGTATCTGTGAAGCTCTTTATCTGCCCTTCAATTCTGAATGATAGCTTTGCTGGATAGAGTATTCCTGGTTGTAGGTTCTTGCTATTCCTCACGTTGAATATTTCTTGCCACTCCCATCTGGTCTGCATCGTTTCTGTTGAGAAATCAGCTGACAGTTGTATGGGTGCTCCCTTGTAGGTAATGAACTGTTTTTCTCTTGCTGCTTTTAATATTCTCTCTTAGTCTTTTGCTCTTGGTATTTTAATGATGATGTGTCTTGGTGTAGTCCTCTTTGGATTCCTTTTATATGGGGT
>JAAGEH010001700.1:0-10098 GCA_011751065.1 Lasiurus cinereus
AAGAGAAAAGAATCCAAAAATGTGAAGATAATGTAAGGAGCCTCTGGGACAGCTTCAAGCGTACCAACATCAGAATTGTGGGGGTGCCAGAAGAAGAGAGAGAGCAAGATACTGAAAACCTGTTTAAAGAAATAATGACTGAAAACTTCCCACATCTGGTAAAAGAAATAGACTTACAAGTCGAGGAAGCACACAGAACCCCAAAGAAAAGGAACCCAAAGAGGACTACACCAAGACACATCATAATTAAAATGCCAAGAGCAAAAGAGAAAGAGAGAATATTAAAAGCAGCAAGAGAAAAACAGTTTATTACCTACAAGGGAGCACCCATACGACTGTCAGCTGATTTCTCAACAGAAACGATGCAGGCCAGACGGGAGTGGCAAGAAATATTCAACGTGATGAACGGCAAGAACCTACAACCAAGAATAATCTATCCAGCAAAGCTATCATTCAGAATTGAAGGGCAGATAAAGACCTTCACAGAGAAGAAAAAGCTAAAGGAGTTCATCAACTCCAAACCAGTATTATATGAAATGCCGAAAGGTACTCTTTTAGAAGAGGAAGAAGAAAAAGGTAAAAGACAAAAAATTATGAACAACAAATACACATCTATCAACAAGTGAATCTAAAAATTAAGTGAATTAAAAATCTGATCAACAGAATAAACTGGTGAATATAATAGAATCAGGAGCACAGAAAGGGAGTAGACTGATAATTCTCAGGAGGGCAAAAATCATAAAGCATCAAACAGACTGTGAAATTATAGCAGAAAGATTAAAGTTAGGTAAATAAGTGATCAATCAAAGGACTTGTATGCATGCTTATAAACATAACCAATGATCACAGACACTGGGGGGTAGGGGTACGCCTGGGAGGGAGGGGGGCAATGGGGAGATATGTATAAAAATTAATAAAAATTAATTTAAAAATAAATAAATAAATAAATATCAAAATCTATAACTTTAACATTGCTTTAAATATAATTTGTTCTTTTTTCACTAATCAATGGATCATGCTTGGTCACAGAAGTTCTCTGAGGTAGCTGTTTAAGCTCTGTTACTATATTGCTATGCTTTTAGAATTTTTTGTTTCTGGATTTTTTGGTAGATTTTTTTCTTCCTAAAATAGAAATTTTTGTTTCTGGATTTTTTTGTAGTTTTTTTCTTCCTAGAATAGTATCATTTCTACTTCAGCTATTCCCCTTCCTTTTAATTTTCTGCAGGCTTGAAAATCTAACAGGTCTGATAGAACTAGTGTGTAAAATAATGTGATGGAGACACATCAAGTAAAGTCCTGAAGGGCTGAAAGCATGCACAGGTCCCTCCTATAGATTAAGGATCTAATAAAGGAGCTAGATCTACGTTGATCCCTGAGAAAGTTCTTTTCTTTTCTTATTTCCTGGATTGGTTTTATGTCAGATTGATGTAAACTTTAATATATATATATATATTATTTAATTATTAATATATATAATTATTAATATATATATATATATATGTTTGTACTTCTTTCAAATAACAAAAAATATGTGATTCTTTTTAAATTAAATGTATGGGGTAACACTGGTTAATAATATTATGTATATTTCAGGTTTCCCAATCTTGTAAAAGGACATCTGTATATTCTACTGTGAAACTTAGTCTCCTTCCCTCACCTCTCTGTTTCCTCTTCCCCACCACCCCTTCCTTCTGGTAACCACCATTTGTGAGTTGTTGTTTTTTGTTTGCTTTTTTCATTATTGCTTTCACATGAGTGAAACCACAGCTTTTGTCCTTTTCTGGCTGACTTCTTTAGCATAATCCTCTCAAGTTGCAAATGGCAATATTGAATCATTTTATAGCTGAATCATATTCCATGGTATATTAGCAGCCTGGTACATGAAGTTCATGCAAGGGTAGGCCTTCCTTCCCTTGGCTGCTGGCACCCGGAACCCAGACTCCCTCTGTCTGCTGGCAACCAGGCTTCCACCAGCTGCTGGTAGGCAGCCCCATTCCCTGCCTGCACCTGTCTTGTTCTGGCACTGCCTTCATCTGTCAAAATACCCCCTTCTCCTTTAATCGCTCTGCTAGGCTGTTTAGTGGCCTGGCCTGACTTTGTGGGGTGATCGTGGGGCTAAGTGGAGCCCCCCTTACCAATCACATTGCACCCACATTTGCTGGCTTGGCATCAGTGCATGTCATAGCATAGTCGTCTTATGGTCGTTCTGCTGTTCAGCAGTTTGGTTGATTTACATATTAAGCCTTTATTATTATAGATTATTATAGACCAGAAGTCCAAGGCATGTAATTCATATAAGGCTTGGCCCTTGCAGCCCCAGCTGCCCTGGACCTCCAGCCCTGGGTTTATCCAGAAGGTGGTACTTTCAGTCATTCTGCTGTTCCATATAATTAGCATATTTGCTGTTTATTATATCATATTAGAGGTCCAGTGCACAAAATTCATGCATTGGGGGGGGTCCCCTCAGCCCAGCCTGCACCCTCTCCAATCTAGGACCCCTTGAGGGATGTCCAGCTGTCCATTTAGGCCTACCAGGATCGGGCCTAAATGGAGAGTTGGACATCCTTCTCACAATCCAGGACTGCTATCTCCCAAATGCTTGCCTGCCTGACTGCCTGCCTTCCTGATTGCCCTATCTGCTTCTCCTTGCCAGCCTGATCACTCCCTAATCACTTCTCTGCCAGCCTGATTGCCCCAAACTGCCCTCCCCTGCGGGCCTTGTCCCTCCCAACTGCCCTCCCCTGCTGGCTATCTTGTATCCACATGGCAGCAGCCATCTTTCACCACATGGGCAGCCATCTTGTGTGTTGGAGTGATGGTCAATTTGCTTATTTCTTTTTTATTAGATAGAATATGTACCACTTCTTCTATATCCAATCACCCATTAAAGGACACTTAGGTTGTTTCCATGTCTTAGCTATTATGAATAACTAGAGACCTGGTGCATGAAATTCATGCACAGAGAGGGGTTGTCCCTCAGCCCAGCCTGCATCCTCTCCAATTTGGGCATCCCTCTCACAATCCAGGACTGCTGGCTCACAACTACTCACCTGCCTGCCTTCCTGATTGCCCCTAACCACTTTTGCCTGCCAGCCTGAGTACCACGTAACCACTCCTCTGCCAGCCTGATTAATGCCTAACTGCTCCCCTGCCAGCCTGTTTGCCCTTATATGCTCTTTCCTACTGGTCTGGTCACCCCTAACTGCCCTCTCCTTCAGGCCTCTGCCCCCCCACCCCCAATTTTCCTCCCATGCAGGCCTGGATACCCCCTAACTGCCCTTCCCTGAAGGCTTGATCATCCCCAACTGCGCTCCCTTGCAGGCCTGATCCCTGCCAACTGCCCTCCCCTACTGGTCATCTTGTGGTGGCCATCTTGTGTCCACATGGTGGAAGGACCTTTGACCACATGGGAGCAGCCATCTTTTGTGTTGGAGTAATGGTCAATCTGCATATTAATCTTTAATTAGATATGATAGAGGCCTGGTGCTTGGATGGGGGCCAGCTGGTTTGCCCTGAAGGGTGTCCTGGATCAGGGTGGGTGTTCTCTTGGGGCATGGGGTAGCTTGGGTGAGGGACCTGTGGTGGTTTGCAGGCCAGCCATGCCCGCAGCAACCCAAATGGAAGCCCTTGGTATTTGGGATTTATTTATCGCCTACAATTGAAAACTTTGTAGCCTGGAGTGGAGCCACGCCTTCTGCTCGCCATGGTGACAGCCATTTCTGATAGGATTTATTTATCTTCTATAATTGAAACTTTGTAGCCTTAAGCGGAGGCCAAGGCAGGCCAGGGTATGAGGAAAGCTTGGCTTCCTCCATCACCAGGGACAACCCAAGCCTCCCTCCTGCTCTCTGTGTGGTCACAGCCATCTTGGTTGGGATTATTTGCATACTTGCTCTTGATTGGTTTGTGGGCGTGGCTGGTGGGCATGGCTTGTGGGTGTAGCAGGGTGATGGTCAATTTGCATATTTATTCTTTTATTAGATAGGATGCTGCATTGAACATAGCCTCCCATATTCTAAGAAAAGAGTAATATGCAAATTGACTGTACCTCTGCAACAGCCACAAGCCACACCCACCAACCATGTCCATCAGCCAATCAGAAGCAAGTATGCAAATTATCCCAACCAAGATGGCTATGGCCACAGAGAGAGCAGGAGGGAGGTTTGGGTTGCCCCAGCAATGGAGGAAGCCAAGCTTTCCACACACCCTGGCCGGCTCAGGTCTCCACTTAAGGATACAGAGTTTCAATTATAGAAGATAAATAAATCCCATCAGAAATGGCTGCCACCACAGAGTGAGCAGAAGGTTTAGCTCTGCTTCAGCCTACAAAGTTTCAATTGTAGAAGATAAATAAATCCCAGTTACCAGGGCCTCAGCTTGGGTGTGTGGCTAGCCTGAAAACCACCACAGGTCCTCCCAGGGTGCCCCACACCACAAGGGAACCCCTACCCTGATCAGGGACACACTTCTGGGTAAAACAGCTGCGCCGCCCCCCCCCCGTGCACCAGGCCTCTGTCCTATCTAATAAAAGAATAATATGCAAATTGACCATCACTCCAACACACAAAATGACTTCCCCCATGTCTACATAAGATGGCCACCACAAGATGGCTAGCAGAAGAGGACAGTTGGGAGGGACCAGGCCCAAAAGGGAGGGCAGTTAGGGGCAAACAGGCTGGTAGGGTAGCAGTTAGGCATCAATCAGGATGGTAGGGGAGTGGTTAGGAGGTGATCAGGTTGGCAGGCAGAATTGGTTAGGGGTAATCAGAAAGGCAGGCAGGTGAGCAGTTGAGAGCCAGCAGTCCTGGATTGGGAGCCAGCAGTCTGATGGGATCAGGCCTAAATGGGCAGTCAGACATCCCTCAGATTGGAGAGGGTGCAGGCTGGCCTGAAGACCACCCACCCCCCATGCACGAATTTCATGTACTGGGCCTCTAGTCTTTATAATAAAAGGGTAATATGCAAATTGACCCTAACTATGGAATGAATGGGAACAACCGCTAGACATACACTGACCAACAGGGGACATATGCTCAGTGCAGGAGCTGTCCCCTGGTGGTCAATGCACTTACACAGGGGGAGCATTGCTCAGCCAGAAGCCTGGTCATGGCTGGTCAGCACACTGGTGGTGATGGGAGCCTCTCCTGCCTCCACAGCAAACTCTAAGAATGTCTGACTAACCGCTTAGTTGGACATCCCTGAGGGTGGGATCAGGCCTAAGCTGGCAGTCAGACATTCCTCAGTGGTCCCAGATGATGAGAGTGCTCAGGCCAGGCTGAGGTACCACCCCACCCCCCACCCAAAGGCACAAATTTTTGTGCACTAGGCCTCTAGTATCTTGATAATTGTTTTCACATTTTTCGGGTAGATACCCTGAAGGATTGCTGGTCCATATGTAAGCTCTATATTTAACTTTTTAATGAACCTCCATACTCATTTCTATAATGACTACACCGGTTTACATTACCACCAACAGTGCATGAGGATTCCCTTTTCTCCATTTTCTCTTCAACAGTTGTTACTCGTGTCTTATTGGTAACAGCCATTCTAACTGGTATGAAGTGATACCTTATTTTGATGTTCATTTGCATTTCCCTTATAACTACAGATGTTGAGCATCTTTTAATGTGTTGGTTAGCCATCTGTATGTCTTCCTTAAATAATTTTCTATTCAGGTCCTCTGTCCATTTTCTTTCTATATATATATTTGAATATTATACTTCATTTTTCTGGAACTGAGTAGTTAGAAAAGAGTGCCGGTACATTGGAAAACATGGTGCATTTGCAAATACCAGTGTGACAAGCCAGAATGGATCTCTGCATTCTAGAAGACCTAGGACAGAAAGGGTGGTTTGGGAAGAGAGACAAGTCAGGGGAATTTGAGCTGCAGTGTGTGGATCTCCCTGAGATATTTTGCTCAGAGAGGGTGCCTGAGGGCATATCATCACACCTAAGTTGAAGGACAAGGAGCCAATTATGCAAGAGAAAGGAGGAGCCTGGGGACAGCAAGTGCAGAAGCCCCAAAGTGGCAGAGTGTGGCCTCTGAGCAGAAAAGCCTTCCCTCCCAAGTCATTGGTTAACTGCTCTCAGAGTCTTGCTCCCTCCTCCAGGGCACCTGACTGGGGTTGTGACACTAGCAGTGTGGTTTGGTTCCTGTCCTTCAGTCCTAGTAAATTTCAGCAAATCTTTATTATTGCCTACTGTGCGCCTGGCACTGGGGATGCAACAATGAGTAAAACACAATGGTTGTTAATGTTCATGTGTGTTTGTGTGCAAACAGACCAAGAGTGAAATAAGGATCATGAAAACAGGAATGGCTTGTGATTGGTCACCAGTGTGACCCCAGAACCAGCACAGGGCCTGGCACATACAAGGCAAATCTTTATTGAATAAATTCTCCTAAGGAGAGAATGCAGAATTCAAACTGTAAATGTAAAAGGATCCTAAAAATCACTTGGGCATAGAAACAGACATACATACAACAACAGTTGGAAATACACCATAATATTCAATTGTTGCCCTTTCACATACGTTTCATACAGTGAGCATATATGTATGTATATATGTATTGATTGCATCCAGTGAGACATGAATTTTGATGGTGGATGGCCTTCAGCTTTAGTTTAGCAGCTACAGAAAAACCTCTGGATGCCATTTATTGTTCATTTCTTATGACTCATTTCTAAGTTTGGCTATCAGGTTGCTTCTAATATCCCCGCATCTGGACCCAACCTAATGAAAAGAAAAGAAAAAAGACTGCACATGACATTTGGGAATAGTGTAGGGCATTATCTATGGGTTGGCTATAGGAATATGTCTGCATGCTTAAAAACAAGCAACAGCATGGAGAGCAATACCAATATGATTTGGGGGCAACAAGCAGCCTGTGACCTTTTTATACAAAAAGCACTGCCTGTCCTTCCCAGTCCTTCTAAATCCCAGGCCCTGCAGCTGGCTCTCACTCACTAAGGGCTCTGTGGGTCACATCTGTTCCACAAAACCCATACGAAGCCAGCAGCGAGCTTCCTTGACCCAAACCCTGCTCCTCTGGCCTGGACCCTTCTGTAAAGCTTACACCTGGTACACCTGGCCTAGGATCCCCCAGCCCAACTCAGTGGGCACAACACCCACTCACCAAGGCCTCACTGAGGCCAGGGAACTCAGGGCAAAGCCTCCCCATGGACCCAGCACTGGCCCAGCCTACATCCCTACACAGAGCTGGGCATTGAAGAGCAAGCCCCCACCTTCAGCACCTGGTCAGGGCTTCCCATCTCCTTTTGTTAATTGTTGCCAGTATTACATGGGCCCCCCATTTTCCCACCCATTGCCCCATCCACTGAGCATCCCCACACACACTCCTCGCCTTCCCCACATTATTATCTGTGTCCATGGGTTATGCATATATGCATACATGTTCTTTGGTTAATCTCTGACATCTTGATTAGCTCAGTTCCCAAACACCTGCAAGCTTTTGCTAGGGACACAGGGTAAGCCCCAGCACACACTGACTGCACCCAGCACTCCAAGAGGCTCAGTACCTCCCACCTAACAACCCTCACCACAGGCCCTCTGAAGTCCCCCTCACTTCTGGGTCCCCCACAGAACCCAGAGAATCTATGGCTAAGGCTTCAAACCTAACCCTGCATCACCTGGGTTCATCAAGCCCTGAGTCCTTTGCCCTCCTCTCTGGTTGGCCAGCTCCCCTACCCGCTCTAGTTTCCCTCCAGAGCTGACACCCTTCCCTTCCCTACCTGAGCACATGGGTAGCAGGAGCTCTAGGGCCAGCAAAGGGATGCCAACGAAGCCCCACGAAAAGAGACTCTCCAGGCGGTGGGCAGATGCCCTGAGCGGCTGGTAAGAGGCTCTCATGTTCCCAGATAACAGCAGGGAAACCCGAGCAACAGTGAGTATTTGCGTCTTTGAATGCAGGTCCCAGACGCAACAATCCCAGATTCATAAAGTGTCCAGGGCTTTACACTCAGTGGGCGTGGCCTGGACCGTGCTGTCAAAGCGGGGCGGGATTAATGGCGGCCTGCAAGGCGAGGCCAGGTCTTGGAGGGAATGGGGCGTGGCCTGGCCAAGGTCTACCCAACTGGCAGCTCAAGGTCAGCCTATGCACTCATGGAGTATCTCCAAGGTTTGCTGGAAATGGTGATTCACCTCCAAGATTCTAAATAGGCAGTTAGCACTCCACTCAGGAAGGGTGAAGAGATAACAAGAGTTGGCCTCAGTCATCATTATGCCTTTCCCAGTTCTAGTCTCAGAAAACTCTTTTTGTCTAGATGTGGTAAGGACCAGATCCTAAACACCAAGTGGAAAAAGGGATCCACCACTTCCACAGTTGGACAGCCGCCCCCCCCCCCTCCTTTTGCAGATAACAGAGCCAGGGCTCTTGTGCAAATATGCCATTATCAAGCATAATTAGGGATAATACTTGAGATTTCGGTAGTTGAATTCTGCTATTGAATCCCTTCACAGACTGCTGGGTTTCAAAATCACCACGATGATTTTGGCCACTGTATTGGGCCCCAAATACCAATGTAAATGCCTCTGCCCCTATTTCCTTGAGAGGACCCCAGGAAAAGTAATTTAGTAAACACTGTGCCATTAAGGATATTGGGTCTCTACCTATAGGGCCCTTGCTGTTTTGGAACTAAACATTTTATTGAAAATAAAATACACATAACATGAAAAATACACAGGTATGTTAAGTGTCAAATTCCTGCATGTAATTAATGCCATGATTGGTGGGATGAGTACGAATTGATAAGAGGGGGAACTTTTGTGGTGAAACCATCTCAATTCTGGAACATTAAGAATGAGTAATATTTACGTGTAGAGTTGTGAGTAAACCTGTAAGAGTAGTTTTTAAAAAAAGTAACATGAGGGATATTAAAGAGCATACGAAAGGAGCTAACATTTTGTTCCTTCGTTGGCAAAGAATCAAAATGTCAGCAATTGTGACTAAATGTATTGGGAGTAGTAATATCCTCAAATTTTTAGTTTTTACATAACTGTTGTATGTTAAACGTTTAAAAATGGATATGGCTTTTACACTATTCCTATTTAGAGTTTATCCCAAAGAAATCATCAAGGGAAATCCAAGATGGCGGCATAGGTAAACACCTATACTGCTGCCTCGCACAACAATTTCAAAACTACAACTAAAAGACAGAACGGACATCATCCAGAACCACAGGAAAGCTGGCTGAGTGGAAGTTCTAAAACTAGAGGGAAAGAGAGGGGCTCACGGAGACACAGAGGAGCTACAAAAAGCTGAGGTACGGAGACGCGCGCTGAGAGAGCGGGTGCCGGAGTACCTGGCTGGCTTTCTCTGGCGGGAGGGAAACGGAGACTCCCAATGGCACTGAACCCCTTATCTTACGACACTAAACCCCAGATCCAGCCGAGACTCATACGGGTGGAGTTTGGACTGTAAAAGGGAGAAGTGCACGGAAATTTAGGGGAGTTACAAAGGATCGGAGGTCTGGTCGCGCACGGCACCGCGGAGGACAGATTGCTGATTGTGCCGCTGGCTTTCGCGAGTGGGCGGAAGACAGACCCTCCGAACTGTGCCACTTCTGAGTCCACTGAGCCCCTGTTTTGGGCGAAACCCTGGGGACCTAGACTCGTGTGGTCCTGGTTCGCAGGGGAGCCGGAAAGGCAGTGGTTAGAGGCGCTGCAGGTGCGCGCGCGCACAAGGACCACTCCAGCCATTACCCAGTCACGTGAGACTCAGGGGCCGTGGAGGGCGGGGCCGACTGGAAGGCAAGGCGGTCCCTTAAGCCCTGAGACTCCACCCCTCCCAAGCTCAACCGAGGCTTCTTCGGCTGAATCCAGCACAGAAGTTTCCCCGGCACAGTGAAAATGCCGAGACAAGGGAAGGGATTACAAGCAAAAGAAATGGAGGAAAAAAAACGACTGGATATAGAGTTCAAAACCACGCTTATAAGGTTTTGCAAGAATATGCTAGAAAAGATGGATATATTTAGTGAGACCCAAGAGGAGATGATAAATACACTGACTGAAATAAAAACTATTATGCAGAGTACTAACAGCAGACTAGAGAAAGGCAAGGATCAAGTCAAAAATTTGAAA
>JAAGEH010000106.1:0-14930 GCA_011751065.1 Lasiurus cinereus
CGCCGCCGCCCCGCTCCTCGGCGCAGCCCGGCATCTCCTCGCGGCTGCTCAGCTGCTCCGGGCTCAGGTCCGACAGCGAGCACTCGAGGCTGTCCTGGCGCCAGATGTCCGCCGACTTGGAGCGCTTCTTCCGGAAGCCGGGCGCCTCCGCGAAGCCGGGGGGCGCGGGGCAGGCGCAGGGGCGCGGGCGGCGGGCCCCCTCGTCCTCCTCGTCCTCCTCGTCCTCCTCCGCCGGGCAGGGCGCGCCCTCCTGCGAGCCCCGCGCGCTCCGCACCGAGGCGGCCGCCCGCGCCAGGCTGCCGTCCACGCTGGGCGCCGCGGAGGAGTCGGTGTAGGACACGGGCCTCAGGCCCAGCTCCACGCGGTCCGCCCACCGCGGGTCCCCGAAGCCCGGCAGGGCGCCCTGGGCGGCGGCGAAGGGCTCCAGGCCGTTCTCGGCCAGCGCCTGCGGGAGGCTGGGCGTGCTGCTGGACCGCGCGCCCGACGCCGCCGCCTCCACGCGCCGCGGGGGCGCCTTCCCGGGGGCCGCGTGGTGGCGGGAGCGGCGCGCCTTGTGCGAGAGGCGCAGCGAGCGCGACGTGTGCTTGCGGCCCAGGCCCGCGCGCTTCTCCCCGTAGAAGGCGTGCTCCACGCTCTGGCTCTCGGCGTTCCCCATGGCTTCAGGGCCTGCAGCGGAGAGAGAGGAGAGGGCCCAGGCGGTCACCGGTGGGCGGGGGGGGGCGAGGGAACAGAGAGCACCCCGACCCTGCGTGCACCCGGACCCTGCGAGCACCCGGACCCTGCAAGCACCCGGACACTGCGTGCACCTGGACCCTGCGAGCACCGGGACCCTGCGAGCACCGGGACCCTGCGTGCACCGGGACCCTGCGAGCACCTGGACACTGCGTGCACCGGGACCCTGCGTGCACCCGGACCCTGCGTGCACCCGGACCCTGCGTGCACCCGGAGCCTGCGTGCACCCGGACCCTGTGTGCACCTGGACACTGCGTGCACCGGGACCCTGTGTGCACCGGGACCCTGCGTGCACCTGGACACTGCGTGCACCGGGACCCTGCGAGCACCTGGACCCTGCCCAGGGGTGGAGGGTGAGACCCCCGGCTCCTGAGACGCCCGGCGGGTGCCCGCGGCAGCTCGGCGGCCATCTGTGCCCGGGGGCAGCTGCCCACCTGGCTGCGCGTGGCTCTCACCGGCTGCCGCCCGGCTCCCTGCGGTGGCCACACGTTCGGCCCTGGTGCTGGTCCAGCGCAGACGGAGCCCGCCGGGGAGGTGTTCTGGGTGGGACGGCCCCGGCAGAACCCTGAGGTGCGTCTGACACCCCCCACCTCCCCGCCCACCTCCCCGGAGGCCACCTGCTCGGGTCAGGCCCCACCTGCACTTCGGGGTCAATCCAAAGAGAAAACCCACAGAGGGAAGTCCCGTGGTCCCAGTGAACCAGCCGCAAGGGAAGGGGCTGAGCCTCAAGCCCCGGGCTCGGGGGAGGGGGAACGAGGGCAGGACGGACCGGAAAGCTGCTCTAATGGCAGAGTCAGAGGCCAGCGAGCTCCTTTCTGGGAGCAAACCCAACCGGAGCGTCCACCTGGTGCCCAGTGCCTCCGCACACCGAGGGCGAGCCCGCCTCCTGGGCCGCCCGTTCATTCCGGTCCCTCCCGGCCGTTCCCCGCGTCTCGCCCACCTGGGGCCTCCTGCCTCCCGGGCCTGGTCCCCCTGCTCCGCCAGGAGGCAGCTCTGGGCCCCGGGACTGGACAGCGTGGGGACGGCCGGGGAGGGGAGGGGAGGGGAGGGAAAGGAAGAGGAAAGGAGAGGAGAGCAGGGAAGGACAGGGGAAGGGAGGGGAGGGGAGAAGAGAGGAAAGAAGAAGAGGGGAGGGGAGGGGCCAGGCCTGGCCCTGCTGGTCCCGTCAACACCCTGCGTGGCCTTCTGTGCCGACAGACACCCAGCGGGCGCAGGGCACGGTGCCCCTCACAGGGAGGCCCTGCGGGCAGGCTCCGGGCAGAGTAGCAGCACCCGAGGGTGGCACGCACTCACGGTGGCAGTGAGGACCCTGAGACCCCGGCACAGAACCGCCCCACGCTGACCGGAATCGCTCCGTGCCCTCGGCCCCGCCTGAACGCCACCGGGACCCTCCCTCACGGGCCAACCTCTATGAAACGGGCCCTGTGGCCACAGGCGGGGAGAAAGCCTCCATGAGAGCCCCCAAGGCTTGGGGAACGGAGAGGGGACGCCCAGCGGCCTGAGCTCCTCCTCCGGAACCTTCCCAGGCCGCGCCCGGGTGCCGGCACCGAGACCCTCGCCCTCCCGCCACGGGCACCTGGCAGAGCCCCGACCCCGCACCCTGGCTGGAGCCGCCGAGACGCAGGAAAAGATGGCTCCGCGGGCGGCTGCGCCGAGGGGAGGCAGGAGGTGACCTGGCCGAGCGAGAGGCGGTCGTGGCCACGTGTGCACTGACACGCTTGTCTTCCTCTGCAGACACCGCTTCCCCTTTCGTTACAACCTCCCCCGCAGGACCCACCCGGCCGCACCGTACCGACCGGCTAAGTAAACTAGGGTCAGCACAGCCATGCCCAGGGGGACTTATAACAAGGGCAATTCAAAACCATCAAATGCTCGAGCCCAGCCCCAACCGGTGTGGCTCAGTGGCTAGAGCGTCGGCCTGCGGACTGAAAGGTCCCGGTCAAGGGTATGTACCTTGGTTTCGGGCGCATCCCTGGTGGGGGGGGGCGTGCAGGAGGCAGCTGATCAGTGTCTGTCTCTCTCCATGTTTCTAACTCTCTATCCCTCTCCCTTCCTCTCTGTAAAAAAATCAATAAAATATATTAAAAACAATTTTAAAGAAAATAAAAATAAAAATGCTCGAGCCCAGCCAGCGGGGCTCAGTGGCTGAGCATCAACCCAGGAACCAGGAGGTCACGGTTCAATTCCCGGTCAGGACCCGTTGCCCAGAGTGAGGGAGGTGGGGGGGGGGGGGAAGGGGCGTGTGCAGGAGGCAGCCAATCAATCTCATAGATATTCTTATCTCTTCCCGCTCCCTTCCCCTCGCTCTAAAAATCAACCAGAACATATTTAGGAAACAGAAATATTCCATAAAACGTTCAAACCCACCGGTGGGCCCACGACGACCCCTGCACGTCCTCTCCATCCGAGGTGGACCGTCCGCGGCTGCTCCCCGCGGCTGGCTGCCGGGGGCAGCGCAGGAGCCGAGCCCGGGGCCCAGGCGACGCGTGTACACCGCCGTTATTAATAATAATAAACCACCTCCCGCCCCGGAGGGGTATTTAAAAACTTATTAAAATAACCCTAATGATCACCCTCCTCCCTGACTTGCGAACAGACCTCGGAGACGCGGGAGAGAGAAGGCAGCGGCGTGTTTATTTCGGGGCTAAATCCGCCGCGAACATCACAAGACAACAGATTGCCGACGTAAAATTAGCTTTCCAGTGGGAGGCCTGGGTTTGGAGCCTGTTTTCCCGCTGGAGGCTGGGCCCAACACCGGGAAAGGCTGGAATGGGGGGAAGGGGAGGCCCCCCTGAAGATGAAGGAGCCCGAGCCGGAGGGTTCCGGCTCCCTCCTCAGACCCAGGGAGAGCGGGCGCCCGCCCAGAAGCCGAAGGAAGGGTTTGGCGGCACGCAGGAGTGGCTCTTGGATTTGGAAAGCTGGTGGCCTTGAGACTGTTGTGGGCTCTGCTTCCTAAAGATCACCCAGATCCGCGGCAAGGTTCGGAAGGGAGATTTTGGGAGCCAGCGTGCCTTCTCGAAGGTGATCCCACCCACGTGGAGGTGGGGGAGCCGGTGGAGAGAAGCCTCAAAGCTCCCTCCCCAGGGCGAGGCACGCTCCCAGGACTGCGCCCCTACTACCTGCCTCCGGCTTTCTTCTTCCAAGTCTTAAGGCTCCCGCGTTTCAGCTGTTCACCCGGGTGTGGCCTTAATCCCAAGAAGTGGCTCCAGACTCTTTTCCCACGAGAACCACACCAGCTCGGCGGTTCCCACGATGCTCCCGCGTGTCCGACCCGCGGCGGCGGCGCCCCCGCCTTCCCAGGGACCCACCCCTCCCCCGGCCCCGGCCCGGCCTCACCTACCTGCCCAGGCGACAGCGGCGGCTCCTGGCCCCGGGTGCCCCGAGGGCACTGGGGCATTTAGGTTCAGACGTCGGGACCAACAGCGACCGGACGGGGGAGTCGTCAGCCCCGGGCCCTCGGGACGGCCATCGCGGCCTCATCGGCGTCTCCCGGGCCCCGCCACCACCTGCAGAGGACGGGACGGGAGAGAGAGACAGACAGACGGACGGTCAGCGGCCCCGGCGGCACCTCGTGGCCGCACCGGCTCCCATGTCTCGGCGGAAACCCACCCCCGGTGACCCGCAGCGCCACCCCGGGCGCAGGAACGAAGGGCGTGCGCCATCAGATAAGCACGCAAGCGCGCACATGTTCACAGGGACCGTGAGGAGCAGCCCCGGGGACAGGGTGATGGTGTCACCTAACCTCTTCCTGTTCGTTAGCGGGGCGGGGGGAGGGGGGCGTCCGGCCCTCCCCCTCTCCCCCTCCCCGTCCCCTGGGAAAGCATGGGGCCTGGCCCCGCCTGGCCTGAGGGGGGGCGGTTCCCGGACCCTCGGGCCACATGGAGCCGGCACGGGTGTGAGTGGGTGATGCTGTGTGGCCCACCACCGAGACACGCACACCGGCCGGGCTGACGGTCCTTTCCCGGCAGCCTGCCCTGGGAGGAGAGACGGCCAACACTGGGGAGACCGAGAGGCGGGGTGCCCAGGGGGGCGGCACCCGCTGCCTCGTTGTAAGCATCACAGGCCCCTGAGCCCGACAAGGTCCCCAGCCCAGGACCAGGGATCGGAGGGCAGAGACCCGTCCCAACGAAACGGATGCCGAGGGACGGACGTCCGCGTCCCCTCCGAACCGGCATGCGGTCTCGACAGACAGACAGACAGACAGACAGAGGACGCGGGAGGCGGGAGTCCGGGTTGCTCTAAGGCGGGGCTGGGCTTGCAGCCGACCGTGACGGAAACGCCGGGAGGCTGAGACGCAGACTCGCCCGTGGACGTGTCCTCACGCCGCCTGGCGCCAACCCGAGGACGCCAGGGTGCGGGTGCCAATGCCGAACGCGGCGAGCCGGCCAGAGGTCCCCTCACCCGGAACAGGCACGGCTGGGCAGCACCAGCCACGAGCGGTTTGAATGGTTCTCTTTAAAAATACATATTTGGCCAAAACCGGTGTGGCTCGGCGGGTAGAGTGTCGGCCTGGGGACTGAAAGGTCCCAGGTTTGATTTTGGTCAAGGGCATGTATCCTGGTTGCGGGCACATCCTCAGTAGGGAGTGTGCAGGAAGCGGCTGATCGATGTCTCTCTCTCATCGATGTTTCTAACTCTCTAATTCTCTCCCTTCCTCTCTGTAAAAAAAATCAATACATTTTTAAAATATTAAAAAAAATAGCCGAGGCCAGTTTGGCTCAGCGGATAGAGCGTCGGCCTGCGGACTGAAAGGTCCCAGGTTCGATTCCGGTCGTGGGCACGTACCTTGCTTGCGGGCACAACTCCAGTGGGGAGCGTGCAGGAGGCGGCTGATGGATGTCTCTCTCTCATCGATGTTTCTAACTCTCTATCCCTCTCCCTTCCTCTCTGTAAGAAATCAACACAATATATTTTTTTTAATTTAAAAAAATAAGTAAAAATACATATTTGTTATTGATTTCAGAAAGGAAGGCAAAGGGAGAGAGAGAGAGAGAGAGAAGCATCAACGATGACCGGCTGCCTCCTGCCCGCCCCACCCCGGGGATGGAGCCCGCAGCCCGGGCCCGGGCCCTGACCGGGAATCCAATGGTGACCTCCTGGCTCCTAGGTCGACGCTCAGCCACCGAGACACGCACGCCGGCCGGGCTAACGGTCCTTTTCCGACAGCCTGCCCTCGGAGGAGAGACAGAGGTGCGGGGTCCCCAGGGGGGCGGCACCCGCTGCCTGCCACCAGCCAGGCCTCTGGGGGCCCCTGCAATGCCAGGCGCTGGGCGCGGGGACGGGAGGGAGCAGCGTGCTCGGCGGAGGCGGCAAGGAAACAGGACAATGAGCCGGTGCCGAACGTGCTATTTACCGGTGACGGGTGACTCACGCGTGCGGGAGGAGCGTGACTTCTCAGCACACCGTGATTACCCCAAAATACGCGCCCTGCCCACGACTCCCCACCGCTGCCGCCCGCTGCTCTCTGCACATTTCCCCAATTCCGAACCGGCTCCCCTGTGGTGGCCGTGGCCAGCAACCCGCCCCCGGCACAGCCTGCCTTCCCCCCGACACACACACACAGACACACACAGCGGAGGCCGATGCTGCACTTTCACCCTCACCCGCGGGCATGGGCATCGATGAGAGAGAGAGAGAGAGAGAGAGAGAGAGAGAGAGAGAGAGAGAGAGGAAGGGAGGGAGAGAGACATGGGTCTGCTGCCTCCTGCACACGCCCCAGCGAGGGACCGACCCCCCAGCTAGGCAGGTGGCCTGACCGGGAGTGGAACCCCCGCCTCTCGCTGTGGAGGACGATGCTCCAACCGGCGGGGCCACTGCCAGCCGGCTCCTGGCTGCGGTGAAAAGGCATTTTTACACTAAAAACAAATGTGCTTCCACCTGAGAGCGAAGCTCTCCCTCCAGCCCCCAGCCCCCAGCCCTCACCCCGCTTCCTCTAACCCGGGAGCGCGCTCCACGAGGAGGGGCCGCACAGGAGAGCTGATCCGCACCTGCTGGGGGCAACGTGTCTGATTTGGGGGGCACGCTCCTCCCCGGGCCTGGCCGTGACCTGACCCCGGCGTCCTCGGTCCCGCTGTCGCCGGCGGCGGGCTGCTCGGTGCCGGGGGCGCCTCCTGCTGGGGACTCAGTCCCGGCGACGGGGAAGCCACCGGACCAGGGAGCTCCCGGGCCCCAGGAGGCCCCCTCGGCGGGAGGCAGCCGGGACCGCTCAGTGTCCGGCCCAGGCCGGGGCCTCCGCACCGAGTCCACCAAACCAGCGTCACACTGGCCTCAGGCCAGCCTCTACCACAGACATCACACGGTCCCCAGACCATGGGCGTCACACGGTCCCCAGACCACGGGGTCACACGGTCCCCAGACCACGGACGTCACACGGTCCCCACACCACAGGATCACACGGTCCCCAGACCACGGGGTCACACGGTCCCACACCACAGGCGTCACACGGTCCCCACACCACGGGGTCACATGGTCCCCACTCCACGGGGATCACACGGTCCCCACTCCACGGACATCACACGGCGCCCACTCCACGGACATCACACGGCGCCCACTCCACGGACATCACACGGCGCCCACACCACGGGGTCACACGGTCCCCACACCACAGGGTCACACGGCCCCCACACCACAGACATCACACAGTCCCCACTCCACGGAGTCACACGGTCCCCACGTCACGGAGTCACACAGTCCCCACACCACGGGGTCACATGGCTCCCACACCACAGACATCACACGGTCCCCACGGCACGGGCATCACACGGATGAGAGCCCGGACAGGGCTCAGCCGGCAGCACGGCCCCGCTGGCCAATGCTCACAGGTGCGTGTGTGGCCAGAGCGGCCTGTTGCTGGACGTCCGTGTCTGCAGCCCCGTGGAGGGCGCTGGGGAGCAGCCATGGTGCGGGGGCTCCTGAGACCGGACCCAGCCCGCCGGCCTGGCTGAGGCTGAGCCCCACAGTCACCCCCACAACTGCGTGTTCACGAGCAGGAGCGGCGACGGCTGAGAATGCACAGGGCACACCACGCCCTCCCCTCGCGGGAGGAAGAAAGCAGGGAGGTCAGGGTGGATTCCAGGTCAGGGTGCGGGCGCGGGCGCAGGCTGGATCCCCAAGGCCGGCGTGCAGAAGGCAGCCGGTCCCCGGTTCTCTCATCCCTGATGTTCCTCTCTCTCCTCTCCCGTCCTCTCTGACATCAATAAAAACACATTTCTTTAAAAAGAAGAAAAACGGCCCCCCTCACTGAGCTGTGCCTGTGCTGAGAGTGGGAGGAAGGGACCCCCAAACCTGCTGGGATATTGGGGGGCGGTGGCTGGCTCCCACTCACAGCCACTGGTGAACTCACAGCCAGGCCGACGGCTCCCGCCTTGTTGGGTGACCCCTGACCCCGGTGAGACAGATGCTGCCGGGCGAGTGTCTCTGTGTCACTGACTCAGACCCAACCCCACGGCCACCTCTGCAGGGGGACGGACCGGTCCCACGGCCAGCGTGTGGCCAGACGTGGGGGCTCCCCAAACCAACGCCCACCCAGTCTGCGCGTCCCAGGAACACGGCGTGGTGCACCCCGTGCTCCCTCCTCCGCAGGACTGGCGGGCGGACGGACAGATAGACAGATAGCTAGGCAGACGGAGGGACGGACGGACGGACAGACAGAGAGACACACAGCTAGGCAGACGGATGGACGGACAAATGGCCTGGGGCACCGGAAGTGTTTACGTGGCTCAGAAATTAGGGTGAAAACTCCTCAGCTGAGACCCCGTCCTCCAGCTGAGACCCCGTCTTCACACTCATACACACACACACACACACCCCTCACACACTCACATACACACACACTCACACACACACACACTCACACACACACACACACTCACACTCACACCCCTGCAGCGGCTCTGGCAGTGCCGGTCCGACAGGTTCCGCGGGGAGCGCGGTCGGTGCGTGTGGAAGGGAAGTGACGCGGGGCCGGGCGCACAGAGACCAGACCCACAGCGGATGGTCCCAGGGTCCGGCCAGACACCCCGGTGTCCCCTCAATTCTCCGCCGGGTGCCCGCTGCTCCCCCCACCTCCCCCACCTCCCCGACCCCCATGCTCACGGCCCGGAATGCCCGGCCACACCGCCCCGCGAAGGGCGAGGGGCCCCGGGCTGCCCACAGCGGCACTCACCACCACCCACCCCGCCCCCGCCACCCCCAGCGGGGCCTCCCCGGCTCCACCCCCCCCCCCCCACCTCGCCGAACGGTTCCAGCAGCTTCTCCAGAGGGACCCGAGAGCCTCCGACTTCTCACCGCCCTCAGCAGCACGCACCCCGAGCCCCTGAGGGCCCACCTCCAGGAGGGACTGAGACAGACGGGCCAGCCCTCCCAGTCAGCCGAGGCCCTCGGGACAAGCAGGCCCGGGTCTCGGGGAGAAGGGGCCCCTTCCCCCAGCGAGGGGAGCCGAGGCAGGTGCCCCTAAACCACGCCCCTCCTTCCCGCTCCTGCAGGAGCTCATGGCAGCGACAGGAGTCCCCGAGGGCAGGGGTCAGCCAGGAGCCCGGCGCGCACCGGCCGGGCCGGACCCCGGCCTCCGGGACACGCACCGCACCCCCCGACCCGCCACGAAGCCCTGGGCGCCGGCCACACTGAACCCCCGGGAGCCTGCTCCCACGTGGGGAGCCGTCCCGTCCCGTCCGTCCCGTCCGTCCCGTCCGTCCCCAGGCCCCGGACGGAGGCTCAGGCCGGCCCAGGGGAGGCGAGGGCGGCCGCTCGGCTCTCCCCGCGGAGGAGCTGGGCTGTGACGTGCCCGCCTCCCGCCTGGACCCGCCCGGAGGGAGACCAGTGGAGACAGGGCCTCGTGCCAAAGCCCCCCTCGGCCCCCGACCCCCCCCCCGCCGGGGGCGCGCGGGCTCCTGGGCCCAGGACCCCCCCTCCCCCTCCGAACACCCCGGCCTCCACCCCACCCTGCCTGTCCGCTCACCTGCTGTCCCCCCAAAGCCAGGAGGGACCCCACCCAGCACAGGCTGGAGGCCCGGGTCCCTGCTCCTCACGAGGAGGAGGTGGGAGACGTGCTGACCGGGCGGTTCAGCTCCCGGGCCCGAGCGGCCGGCCCACACGGAGCGGGAGCGGGAGCAGCCCTGGGCGAGGCAGGAGCCGCGGGAGGGAGCCGGAATGGCAGCCACGCCCGCACGGCGAGGCGGGACAGCCCCGGCCTCGGCGGAGGAAACGCCACGGGCTGGGCGCCGGCACCTGCGCTGTGGGCCGCGTCCCGGAGCCCGAGGGTGCGTCCCGGCATCGCGGCCCGGGACCCACCGTGCCTCCCTGCGGGTGCCTCCCGCCCGCCCGGGCGGAGGGCGAGTGGGAGATGGGGGGCTCCAGGGACAGCGCTCTCTCAGAGACGTCCCCCTCCCCCTCTCCCTCCCCTTCCCCCTCCCCCTCTCCCTCTCCCTCTCTCTCCCCGCTCTGACATCAGGAAAACACGGGAAACACGGAAAACACCATATTCTCTCTGGCGGTAACAACGCGCCCTCCGCCGCCGGGACCGCGAGCCGGAGAGGACCTCCCGCAGCGGCTCCCGGTCGGGGTCAGCGGGGACAGCCGGCCTCTTCCAACAGCCACCGCCGCCGCCGGGAGCCGGACACCCTGGAGCAGAAGCCGCCCGAGTGCCCGCCGAGACCGGACGCGGACCATCGCGAGGCCAGTCTGTCCCTCGGGCACTGCAGCAGCAGCAGCAGCGCGCAGAGGGCGTGGCGCTCGATGCCCGTCACGTCCAGGAGGCCGCGGGCACTGCGCCCGCTCAGAGCTCCCAGCTCCCCCTGGCTGTGCCCACGTCTGCTCCCAGCTCCCCCTGCCCGCACAGGCACAGTGCCCCCGGATCCACGGCACCCCGTTCAGCAAATGGCTCATCACTTAACCAACATGCGCATCACAGGCACGGGGGGTGGGGGGGGAAGACTCCCCCAGAAAACTGGGGCCACTGTAACACCGGCAAAAAGAAAAAAAAGGAAAAAGGAAATTGCCCCAAAACCCGTGGCTGTCTGTGCTCTGAGCCCCCTCCCCCCTCATCCCTCAGATTCCCCGTCCCTCTTTTATATATATATTTTTTTAATTGATTTTTTACAGAGAGGAAGGGAAAGGGATAAAGAGAAACATCGATGAGAGAGAGACATCGATCAGCCGCCTCCTGCACGCCCCCCACTGGGGATGTGCCCACAACCAGGGTACATGTCTTTGACCGGAATTGAACCCGGGACCTTTCAGTCTGCAGGCCGACGCTCTATCCACTGAGCCACACCGGCCTCGGCCCTGTCCCTCTGGCTCAGGGAGTTGGGGAGAGCGTGGAGGCTGGGCGGCGGGACGATGGAACCAACGGTTAACGTGAGCTCGTTCTTTCTCGGGATGGAAGGCCCACGTTCCCCACCCGCCCCCACGTGAGACGGCAGGTGGAGTGGTCAGAGCGAATCCTCTTTTTATGGGAGTTTATGGGGAAGCTCTGAAAACCTCTCCTCTCCCAGATCTGCTCCACCATCCTCCCTCCGAGCACCACCGTCGACGATCTGAGCACCGGTCTTCACCCACAAGTTCCAGAGAGACGGGACCGGGGCTTTTGTCTTTAGCGTACGGCTCTTGGCACGTGCCCCCTGCATAAGGCTTCTCCAGAGACACAGAACCAACAGGAGGCAGGTGGATGGATGGATGGATGGATGGATGGATGAGAGATGGATGGGTAGATGGATAAATAATGGATGGCTGGGTGGATGGATAGACAGATGGATAAATGGATGGGTGGATGGGTGGAAGGGTGGACAAGGTAAGGGATGGGTACGTAGATGGATAAATGAGTGGATGGATGAATAGATGGGTGGGTGGGTAGATGGACGAATATGTGAGGGATGGATGGGTGGGTGGATGACTACGTGAGGATGGACAGGTGAGGATGGGTGGGTGGATGGGTGGATGGATGGATAGGTGAGGATGGGTAAGGGGATGGATGAGTATGTGATGAATGGATGGGTGGGTGAATGGATAGGTGAGGATGGATGGATGGATGGATGGATGGGTGAGGGGATGGATAGGTGCGGATGGGTGGTGGGTAGATGGATGGGCGGATGAGTATGTGATGAATGGATGGGTGGGTGGATGGATAGGTGAGGATGGTGGGTGGGTGGATGTATGGGTGAGGCTGGGTGGTGGGTGGGTGGACGTTTAAGAAATGGCCTCAGTGACTGAAGGGACTAAGAAGCCCACACTCCGCAGGGCGAACGGGCTGGAGACACCCTCCTCCCGCCAGGCAGGAGCTGAGGCTGCAGCCTGAGTCCCAAGATGTGGGGAGCGGAGTCCCCCCCCTCCCAGGAGGCCCCCCGCCCTGTGGGCTCAGAGCTGCAGGAGGACGGTCTGCTGCCTCGGTGTCTCCTGGCTCACACGCTGTCCCGTCGAACGCGCACCCACTGCAGCGCCTGGACTCGCCTTTCATCAGCGGCAACTCGAGCACACGCCCACCGCACACGCCCACCGCACACGCCCAGGGCGCCCTCTCCAGGCGCCAGCACCCCCGACGGACGGAGAGCGACCCTGTCCCCCCCGCATCCACCCCCGAGCAGCCCGGGCCACAGTGTGGACTCAGGGGGAGGCTGACGTGGGGGTCGGGGGTTCAGGCCCCAGGACACAGGGGTCCTCGACGTCGCCCTCACCTGTTCCCACGCCAGGCGATGCCCCTGGCCGCCCGGGTCAGGGGGCGGGGCTCTCCCGCTGCCTCGGTGGACAGCCGTCGGCGGCGTGGCTCAGGGGTCGGGCACCGACCTACGGACCAGGAGGTCGCGGTGTGATTCCGGGTCAGGGCACGGGCTCGATGCGCCTCCTCCAGGAGGGCACGTAGAGAAGGCAGCCAATCAGCGATTCTCTCATCCCTGAGGTTTCTCCCTCTCCTTCTCCTCCTCCCTCTCCCTCCCTCTCTGCAATCAACAATAAAAGAGAAAACGGTACAAAGCGTATCGGCCGATTGTAAAGCACAAACACACCAGCCCCCTCCGGAACACACACACACACACACACACACACACACACATACACACACACACACCACACGGGGGAGTCCCTAAGACGACGCATCTGCCCACCCTGCCCACCTCGGATCTGAAATCACCACCCTCTCAGGACCCAGCCCGGAGCCAAGGCCTGCAGCAGACAGCGGGCGGCGGAGGGGAGGGGGGGACAGGGGAGGGGTGAGCAGGGGGGGGAGGGCCCCAGGCCTTCGACTCCACGCAGCTGGGCTGAAAGCTCCGTCCGCCGCCTCCTCCGCCGCCTCCGGCGTGCATCACCGGGGCGGCGAGCCCCCGCGAGCTGGGCGACACGCTGAACCGGAACCAAACCCCAGGGAGCCCAGAAGTCCCCACAGCCCTCCCGCCCCCAGGGACCCCTGAACCCGCCTCCGGGGAAGCAGGCGGGGAGTGGGCTCGGGGTTACTTCTGCTTCCCGGAGCGGGAGCGAGAGTTAACCGGCACCGAAGCGAAGAAGGTGTGCACTGCATACACACACATCCGCACACACATGCATGCACGCATGTACACACGCATCCGCACACGTGTGCATCCGCACAAACATGCAGGCATGTACACACACATCCACACACGCATGCACCCACGGGGTGCGTGTTCCTCCCTGAGCAAGGTCATGGTTAACCGGGCAGGTCACTCCTCTTCTCCGTGTTCCAGATTCTCCCATGAAACCCAGCGCCTTGGGAATGGAGGGTCTCCAAACCCCCGGGCTTCCCGGGCACGGGGCATGGGTGCTGGGGACACATGGGGACAGGGGGCAGGGGGCATGGGCACGGGGGATGGACGTAGGGGGGATGGACGTGTGGGGTATGGATTGGGGGACATGGACGTGGGGGACATGGGCGCGGGTGGGACATGGGTGCATGGACATGGGAAGGCAGAGGAAGGCAGGGAAGGGTGCAGAGGCCTGGGTGGGGAGGGCGTGTTTTGCGGGTTCTCCCGAGCGGATCGGAGAAGGGCAGTGGGGGGCTGGCCGGGTGTGGGGCTCCGCCCGGAGCGCCCGGACAGAAATAGCCGCTCCTGCTGGCCGGCGCCTCGCTCCCAGGCCGGGGGCGGGGACAGCGCCACCAGGGTGCCGGCTCCCGCCACCTGTTCCCCGTTCCTCGGCTCCGACCCCCCCTCCCGGGAGCAGGCTGCCATCTGTGCGGGCTCCGTGCCGGTTCCCATGGCGGTAAACGAGGTCAGAGAATCCCCTCGGCCCCGCCCGGGTGGCTCCGTGGCCCGGGCGCTGGCCTGGGGACCCAGGGTCCTGGGTTCGATTCCTGCGGCCCCACTGCCCGGGCTGGGGGCTCGATCCCCAGGGTGGGGTGTGCCAGAGGCAGCCAGTCAGCAATTCTCTCTAGTCATTAAGGTTTCTCTCCCCTCCCCTCCCGTCTGCTCCCTCCCCGCTGAGATCAATAAAAAGGTATTTATTGCTGAAACGGGTTTGGCTCAGTGGATAGAGTGTCAGCCTGATGACCGAAGGGTCCTGGGTTCGATTCCGGTCAAGGGCGTGTACCTTGGTTGTGGGCACGTCCCATTGGGGGGGATTGCAGGAGGCGGCTGATCGATGTCTCTCTCTCATCGATGTTTCTGACTCTCTATCCCTCTCCCTTCCTCTCTGTAAAAAATCAATAATATATATATATTAAAGGTATTTATTCCCCGGCGCCCGGTGAGCTCAGCGCCATGGGGCTGAATGAACGAGATCCCTCACGTGGAGCCAAGGACGGGCGGCCGGAGGTGAGAATGTGTTGGGGTTTCGGAAACGGACACGAGTGGCTCAGACGGTGGCACCCGCTCCGGACTGAAGCTGCCTCTCCCGCTTGTACTGGGGGGACGGGGACCAGGTCGCCAGGCAAACACCGCTGACCCCGGGGACGGGCCGTCTCCACGTGGGGATGTGGGGGGGAGGATCACGGCAGCACCGTTCCCTCAAATCACCAGCCAGAGGCGAACCCTCGTCCCAGACGCACTCCGAGGCCTCATCACACACACACACACACACACACACACACACACATACACACAGACACATACCACACACACACTCCACATACACACCACACATACACATACATACATACACATACACACACACCACACATACATACACACACCACACACCACATACCACACACATACACATACACACACCACACACTCACACACGCATACACACGCATACAC
>JAAGEH010000106.1:14940-28840 GCA_011751065.1 Lasiurus cinereus
CACACCACACATACATATACACATACCACACATACACACACCACACATACACACACATACACATACACATGCATACATACACCACATGCATACACATACACACACCACACACATACACATACACACACCACACACACTCACACGCATACACACGCATATACACACACCACACACACACACACACACACACACACACACACCAGCCCCTCACCCCGGCCACAGCGCATAGTTCGGCAGCCAGCCACGCGGCGGCTGTCAGGAACGTCCCATAAAAGCTGCGGCCTCACGTGTACAACCTCCTGTTCCACGTAGTTGTTAACGACGAGCGGCCACGATCGCCGGTGACCGATGGCTACACCGTGTCGCATTCCTCTCCCTCACGCGCAGGCGCCCGCAGCTGCCCCCCACACACACACACCAGCAGAGAATGTCCACGGCCACGGCCAGGGCCACGGCCAGGGCCTGGGACTGACCCGCCGGGTGCGCAACGGGAAACACCTCGCTCTCCGACAAGAAGGGGAGCGGCTTCTCTGCGCGCGCGACGCGTGCCCATCCGTGCCGTTAGTCGCCGAGGGTCTGCTCAGCTAACGTTCAAGGAAAACATGAACTTTCCCTAACACGCTCCCTTCTCCGACGCGGACGAGGACCCCTTCGCTCCAGCCCGGGGCATCAGCGCGCCTCGGTGGGCACAGACCGGCGTTTCCACGACAACGGGAGCTGCTGCTTTCCGCGACCTCGCACGCCTCCGCTCGGGCGCCGCTTGCTGTGGGCTGTTCACGCAGGTGTTTGTAGCGTTAACTGTCTGTCACCCCTGGATTGGGGAGTGGTGGTTTCTGATCTACTTATTTTTAACGTATTTTGGTGGATCTCAGAGAGGAAGGGGGAGGGAGAGGGAGAGGGAGAGACATCCGTGATGAGAGAGAATCACGGATCGGCCGCCTCCTGCACCCCCCCAAACTGGGGATCGAGCCCACCGCCACCCGGGCCTGGGCCCCGACGGGGAATCCACGTTGACCTCCTGGTTCAGAGGTCGACGCTCACCCTAAACCCTGAACCCGGAGCCCCCACTCCAGAGGGGGCCTCGCACCCTGTCCTCCGCGAATGAACCAGGAAGAAGCGACCTGCCTCCTGGTCAGGGACGGGGGTCCCCTTCGCGCTGGGGGAGGCTGAGAGCCTTCGGGACCAGCTCTGTTTCGAGGCGCAGCCTCTGCACAGCCTCTCGGGGACCGGGGGCCGGGCCCGGGGCCCCCAGGTCGCCCAGGGGCGCGTGCACGTGCGGTGCTGCGTGTCCCCACACCGGCCCCCGGGGCGAGGGCACCGAGGAAGCCAATGAAACACACAGTGCACGTCTGACACAGCGGACAGAGCCCGGCCGCAGGCCTCCGTGGGGGGGGGCGTCGACCTCTGAACCAGGAGGTCAGGGTTCGGTTCCCGGTCAGGGCACAGGCCCGGGTGGCGGGCTCCATGCCCAGGGTGCAGCGTGCGGGAGGCAGCCGGTCCGTGATGCTCTCTCCACCTCCCTTCCCTCTGAAATCAACAAAAACATACGGTGCGTTTTTGTGGGGGGTTTTTTTGTGTTTTTTTTTTAAGAAAACAGAGGACAGCCCTAACCGATGTGGCTCAGTGGATAGAGCATCGGCCTGCAGACGGAAGGGTCCCGGGTTTGATTCTGGTCAAGGGCATGGACCTGGGTGGCAGGCACATCCCCAGTGGGGGGCGTGCAGGAGGCGGCTGATCGATGTCTCTCTCTCATCGATGTTTCTAATTCTCTCTCCCTCTCCCTTCCTCTCTGTGAAAAATCAATTTAAAAAAATTTTTTAAAGAAAATAGAGGGTATACATGAAGATATGATGCTAAGTGAAATAAGCCGGTCAAAAGAGGGCAACTATTGGCCTAGCCGGTGTTGCTCAGTGGATAGAGCGTCGGCCTGCGGACTGAAGAGTCCCGGGTTCGATTCCGGTCGAGGGCACGAACTGGGTTGCAGGCTGCCCGCCGCCCCCATGCCCACCGCACAAGCACCGCGCTCGGCCTGGCCACAGCGGAGCTCCGCCTCCAAGGCGAAGACGCAGGTGTGACACACGCTTTCCTCTCTTTCTACACGTCTGCACCCGGGACATTTTTCCTATGGATTTCTCTCTCTCTTTTTTTTTTTAATATATTTTTTAATTGGTTTTTCACAGAGAGGAAGGGAGAGGGAGAGAGAGCTAGAAACATCGATGAGAGAGAGACATCGATCAGCTGCCTCCTGCACGCCCCCCACGGGGGATGTGCCCGCCACCAAGTTCCATGCCCTTGACCGGAATCGAACCTGGGACCCTTCAGTCTGCAGGCCGACGCTCTATCCACTGAGCCACACCGGTTTCGGCCATATGAGATTTTTATTGATTTCAGAGGGAGGGAGAGGGAGAGAGAAAGCGAGGGAGCGGGAGGTGAAACATCGATGTGAGAGAGACCCATCGACTGGTCGCCTCCCGCAGGAGCCCCAGCCAGGACCGGGGACCGCACCTGCCCGGGGCCGCCTGACCCTGACCAGGAACCGAACCCAAACCCTTCGGTGCCCAGGTGGGCGCGGTGACCACGGAGCCCCCGGCCCAAACCGCCTCATCGCAAATGCTTCCTGCGAGGAACCGCTCCCACCAGCCTGGCTCGCGGGTCAGTGTGCGTCCTGGGGTCCCCGCGGCGGGAGGCCATCCACAGACGCTCCTCTGGCCCCAGGGCCGTCTCCCCATCGTCTCCCCGTCTCCCTGTCTCCCCGTCTCCCCGTCTCCCTGTCTCCCCGTCTCCCCGTCTCCCCGCCTCCCCGCAGAAGAGGGAGCCAAGACCGGTGTTCCCAGAGCTGGCAGCCCCAGCACCCTCCCCGCCTGCTGCCCCTCTCCCCATCCCCATCGTCCTCGCCGGGCCCTCCCCCGCCAGGAGGCTCAGCCCAGACCCTGACGACAGCCCCCCCTCGCCCCACGTCGCCGGCGTGCAGCCTCGGACTCACCGAGTGTGGCTCCCAGTCAGCCAGGCCCAGGCCGGGTGCCCCTGGGTGGTCGCCGGAAGGACAGTGGCCGACAGCCCCCTGCCCGCCACCCCCCCAACCAGCCGGGGCCCAAGGGACTCAGGGAGGCGAGGAGTCCGCTCCTCTCGGCGATGAGCACGTCGGGGAGGCGAGGGCGGGGCACGCAGGCCGTGCGGGCGGCTTCATGCGGCAACACGTTAGGTTTGGCAGCCGCGGGACCCACCTCCCAGCAGGCCCTCCGCTCAGTGGGAACATCCACGGCCGCACACCGAGCTCGCATCGCACGACGTCCACGCCCCGTCATGCGACGGAGCGAGCGGTTCAGGAAGAACGAGCAGCCAGCCGGCCGGGCGGCTCCGGGGCTGAGCCTCGACCCGGGAACCAGGAGGTCGCGGTTCGGTTCCCGGTCGGGGACCAGGCCCGGGTGGGAGGCTCCATCCCCAGCGTGGGGTGTGCAGGAGGCAGCCGGTCCCTGGTTCTCTCTCATCCTGGATGCTTCTCTCTCTCTCCCTCTCCCTCCCCTCCGCTCCCTCTGAAAATCCACGGGAAATAGGCCGGAGTGAAGATTAATTAAAACAAGAGTTTGCAACATGCCCCTAGGAGTTCTCAGCAAGGCCTGGCTCCCCCTCTGGGAACCGGTCAGAACCACGCCTTCCCCACGCCCGGCCGGATGAGGGAAGGAGCCGGGTCCCGGGCGCACACCTGGACACCTGGCCGGCGGCACGCCCCCGCCACCTCGCCCACACCACCCCGGAGCGCCGTGCCCGGCGACCTGGCACAGGACCTGGCACAGGACCTGGCACAGGACCTGGCACAGGACCTGGCACAGGACCTGGCACGGCTCCGCCGAGCAAACGCGGCCCGGCCGGCTCCTGTCGGGGCTTGTGCCTGCCTGCCTGCCATGCCGGTCTGACAGACGCGGGGAACTTGGCACCGGGGAGCCCCTGAGGGCTGGGCTCCCCACCCCTCGCCTCCAGGTGGAGCTGAACAAGTCACAGGCTGGGCTTGAGCAACGCCGGCCCCCGCCCGCGCCAGCCGCCCTTGGCCCATCAGCCTCACCTGCCCGTCACCGGCCGTCAGGGGGCGGGGCCGGGGCGGGGTCCGCCCGGGGCTCCCCGGCCTTGGCCTGGGGTGGGGACCCCGCCCCACTTCCCTGGTTCCTAAGCCACGAGGAGGCACCTCCATCCGTGGCCCTCAGTTTCCCCCTCCGGGGGAAGGGGCAGGAGATACGTGGCCGGCCCGGGACCCAGGGCAGTTGGTGGGTTCTGTTCGTTCATTTACTTTTTTTTTTTAATATATTTTATTGATATTTTGCAGAGAGGAAGGGAGAGGGATAAGGAGCTAGAAACATCGATGAGAGAGAAACATCCATCAGCCGCCTCCTGCACGCCCCCCACTGGGGATGTGCCCACACAACCAAGGTCCATGCCCCTGACCACAATCGAACCTGGGATCTTTCAGGATGGTCTGTGGATGGTCTCCCGCAGTGGGGACGCTCTGTCCACTGAGCCACACCGATCTTGGCTGCTCATTCACTTTTTTTTTTTAATATATTTTATTGATTTTCTACAGAGAGGAAGGGAGAGGGCTAGAGAGTCAGAAACATCGATGAGAGAGAGAGACATCGATCAGCCGCCTCCTGCACGCCTCCCACTGGGGATGTGCATGCCACCAAGGTCCATGCCCTTGACCGGAATCGAACCTGGGACCTTCCAGTCCGCAGGCCGACGCTCTATCCACTGAGCCACACCGGTCGTGGCTGCTCATTTACTTCTACTTCCTGCAAATCCACAGCGAGTCTGCATTCGGGTGAAGTGGAAGATGTGCCTATTTTTTAACCCTCCCTAACAACAGGTCACCGCCCCTCTGAGGACAGGCTCAGCCCAGCCGGCGGGGCTCAGGGGTTGAGCATCGACCTAGGAACCAGGAGGCCACAGCTGGACTCCCGGTCGGGCACAGCTCAGGCGGCGGCTCGATCCCTAAGGTGGGGCCGGAACCAACAAAAACACACAGCGGGGCTGACACTCCGAAGGAGGCCCCGGTCATTCCGGTCCAGGCCACGCGCCTCAGTTGACCCAGGGGATGGGGCGTCAGAGCCCCGCAGGCCGCTGGGGGAGCAGCGGGGTGCGCCGGTCCTAGTGGCCGGGGTGGGGGACAGGCAGCCAGTTGGGACCCCACAGGCCCCATCAGGGAGACTCGAATGTCCAAGCCAGACGGGCCGAGACCGGTTTGGCTCCGTGGATAGAGCATCGGCCTGCGGACTGAAAGGTCCCAGGTTCATTTCCGGTCGGGGGCATGTACCTTGCTGGCGGGCACATCTCCACTGTGGGGCGTGCAGGAGGCGGCTCATCGATGTCTCTCTCTCATCGATGTTTCTTACTCTCTATCCCTCTCCCTTCCTCTCTGTAAAAAAATCAATAAAATATATTTAAAAAAATAAAAATAAAGCCGGACGGGGACAGACACTATAGCCCACAGACTCCCGGGAAACGGGGGTGCGCACTCAGAGCGGGGGGTAGGGGGGTAGGGAATCGGGCGCCGTCGGCTCGGAAGAGGTCCAGACGCTTTCCTCGCACGTGGACATGTGATGTGCAAGCAGCGATTCCGGGGGAAACACCAGGAAATATGCCCTCGCTCGCCGAGCACACGCGTGAACCGCGGACTGAATGACAGACAAAGGTCAGGGGCACCACGTCTCAGCGGACACATGCTCCCCACCGTCCCGGACACCAGCCGGCAGGCGGGCAGAAGGTGGCTCACGGGACAGAGGGGACGCGCACTGCTCTGTCCACGGCACGCGTGGTGTGCGGGAAGGAGGCAGCGGCTCACAGACCACACAGAGACGGCACGGGGCGGGCGCCAGGAGCGGAGGCGGGCGGTTCTGAGAAACCGGCGGGAAGTGAGACTCTGGCTGCGTGCGACCACGATCGCCGCGGCCACGCACACAGTCACACCCAGGAGCCCGTTCCGTCCCCCCACCACCCGGAGAGGGCGCTGGGCTAAGCGGCCTTTCCTGAGCCGGCCGCACCCTCGGTCTCCCGTCGGCGGCGGCGAGCCGGGGTGACCATCACGCTGATCCCCGGCGGGAAGAGGCCGAGGCGAGGGAAAGGCAGGAGGCCCCGGTGCCTGGGGCAGGAGCGGACTTCCTGAGGGCGGTGGCGGCGGGGTGAGCTGGCTTCGGGTAGGACAGCTATCCTAATGGAAGGGTCATAGGCTAATTAGACCGGGAGACCTTCCCGACATCCTTCCAGACATCCTTCCAGACAAAGCCATGGTGCCGGGGCCCAAGCAGAGGCGATTAGGCCAGGAGGGGTGGGCATTTGAGGGTGATCAGTCTGGTATGGGGGTGGAAAGTTGGGGGTAAGCAGATCAGCCTGAGGGGCCAGTTGGGGGTGAGCAGGCAAGCTGGCAGAAGGGGGCAGCTGGGGGCCAGTAGAGCAGCAGTGGGGAGCAGTTGAGGGGAGATCAGGCTGGCGGGCGGAGCAGTTGGAGGCCAGTAGGCCGGCAAGGAGGCAGTTGGGGGCGGGCAGGCCGGCAGGCAGAGTGGTTAGGGGAGACCAGGCAGGCAGGCAGGCGAGTGGTTAGGAGCCGGCGGTCCGGGATTGCGAGGTGGTGTCCCGGGGGGATCAGGCCTAAACCGACAGTCGGACATCCCCCAAGGGGTCCCAGAGTGGAGAGGGTGCGGGCCGGGCGGAGGGACAGTCCCCCTCCCCCTCCCCCACCTGCACAGATTGTGGGTGCTGAGCCTCCAGTTAGGATATAAAAGTGTTACTGGGAACAACGAACCCCGGGACCTTTGATGAGGAGGACAGGAGGCTCCCGAGGCCAGGAAGAGAGGACCTGGCTCCACTAGAGCCCTCCCCGCCCCCATGCCCCCCCCCCAATGCCGTCCGTACAGCCTGACGGCCGGGCTTCCTACAAGGGCCGTGCTCCTGGTCTGACGCGGTGGACAGACACACAGACAGCACCTGCTTCCCTTCCTTCCCGTGCCGACCGCACTCGCCCCCGGCGGGCTGCCCCCGAGAGGCCTCGGGCGGGTGCCAATCACAGGTTCCAGCGCAGCCGTTGCTTCTCGTAAAGCGTTCGGGGTCGCGCTCGTCAAGGGCAGAGGTCACCCCGACCTGCTGCCTGGAACCCCTCTGCCCCACAGGTCTCGGCGCTCGCCCCAACCACGGCCACTGACTCGGGTCACAGGGCAGAGCGGCAACAGGGCGCCCCCTACACCCCGTCACTCACTCGTCCTTGTTTGGGGAGGGGCGGGACCCACCCGGCTCCCAGAGGCCGGGGGGGCCCCCCGGCTGCCGACCCGGGGAGGGCGCTCACAGCCGAGACTGGGCCCCAACATCGGAAGGGGCATTGGGCGGGGGAGGGGCGGCTGGAAGGGGGCGCGGAGGGAGGACCCAGGTCGCACTTTCGACCACGGAGGTTTTCAAAGCGCCACGGCGGGCGGGTCACAGTGCGGCCCGAGGAGACGACGGAGGAAAGAGCCTCCGACGAGCAGCGGGCAGACACTCGGGGGACCCCAGGCCACCCCAGGAGGCGAGTCCAGGACCCACCTCCCCGAGAGGGCGTGCCCGCGCGGCGCAGCTCCGTGGGCAGGGGTCGGGCGCTGTCGCTGAAGGAGCCAGCGCTTCCGCTCGGGGTGATGACAAGTTCCAGAGACCGTCCGTCCGTCCGTCCGTGCAGACGGCGGTTGTGTAACATCATCTCCAACGCACTCCATTCATTCGCTGACGGCAACGGCGGGCAGAGGTGTCTGGCCGGCCCAGCCCACAGCACACACACTGCACCGCCCCATGGGCGGCCCCTCCGCCCGCCGCACCCCCAGGACACCACGGCCACCCACAGACACGGCGGCTGGGGCGTGAATGGCCGGGTCGGGGTGCACGGCCCAGGCTCCCGAGACGGCTCCCGCCACACTGATGCCCCCCACACCCATGGTGGGCGCGCCCTCCGACCTCCCTGAGCCTCCTCCTCGGATTTGGGAAGAGCCCCCCCCATCCACGACCTCAGGGGGCGGCTGTTGGGAATGGGCAGGAGGGGACGGCGGGGGCCGAGACACAGCGGCTCAGCGGGCTGCACCCCCAATGGCCTCCCAGCCTTTCTCGCGCTCCGGGCCAGGCGTGTGTCACGAGGGACTTGGAGGGAGAAGAGCACCCGCAGCCAGCACCCCGGAACCCAGAGGGCATGCGGAATATGTTCTGGAGCGGGTCCGCGGGGCCGAGACGCACGTGGGAGAGGCCCCCGTCCTCGTCGCTAGGGAAACGCAAGCTCCAGCCCCAGGGAGAGGGCACCGGTGCCCGCAGGGTAGCCATAATAATAATAACAACAACAACCACCACCACCACCAGGATAGCCATAATAATAATAACAGCAACAACTAGGGTAGCCACAATAATAACAACAACAACAACAATACTGCCCCCTTGAGAGGGCACCGGTGCCCAGCAAGGTAGCCACAATAATAATAATAACAACCACCACCACCAGGATAGCCATAATAATAATAACAACGACGACGACGACAGCTACGGTAGCCACAATAATATGCGGAAACAACGTGGGGAACAGCAGCTCCCGACACCCTCAGAGCCAGCTGCTGTCGGAGCAAGCCCGGAGGGAGGGAGGGGGAGGCCGGCGGCGAGGGCCTGGTTCACGTCCGCCTTCTGCTCCTTTAAATGTTCTGGGTCGTCGCCCGGCCGGCGGGGCTCAGTGTGGCTCAGGGGCTGAGCGTCAACCTAGGAACCAGGAGGTCAGGGTTCGAGTCCCGGTCAGGGCACAGGCCTGGGGTGTGGGCTGCATCCCGTGGGGGTAGAGGGGGAGCTGAAGGCAGCCAATCGATGGTTCTCTCTCATCATGGATGTTTCTCTCTCTCCCTCTCCCTTCCTCTCTGAGACCAATAGAAACCTATTTTATATACATATATATATTTTTTTTTTATTGATTTTTTACAGAGAGGAAGGGAGAGAGATAGAAAGTCAGAAACATCGGTGAGAGAGAGACATCGATCAGCTGCCTCCTGCATGCCCCACAGTGGGGATGTGCCGGCCACCAAGGTACATGCCCCCCGACCGGAACCGAACCTGGGACCTTTCAGTCTGCAAGCCGACGCTCTACCCACGGAGCCACACGGGTCTCAGCAAAACCCTATTTTTTATTTTAAACCCTATTTTTTAAAAAGAGACGATCTCTCCGCCGTAGCGGCACTGACACACAGCGGGCCCCGGAGGGAGAGGCTCCCGGCTGCCAGGCAGGCGGCGCCGTGAGAGCGGGTTCCGCCTTCCCGCCGGAGCCACAGGGACACAGCGGAACCGGACAGCGAGGGCCGAACTCCCAGCCGGCCCCGGGCTGCGGCCGTTCCCACGCGCACATCTGAGCCCGGCTCCATCCTCCTATCGGCCCGGCGTGCCCGGCACCGGCACCGGCTAAACCAGAGCCGAGTCTCCGCCGAAAACCCAGGCGCCGACGCCTTGGCAAACCGACTCACCCCTCGAGGCCCGCCCGTCCCCACGGCCCCTCGGTTCCCCACCCCTCGCTGTGCTGCCCCCCAACCACGCCGACCGCTCGCAGAGGGCGCCCGGAAAACGAGGGGTGCAGTAGGGGGCAGGGAGGGGAAACGGCTGACCGTGGGGCGGGGGCGGGGGAGGGGAAGCAGGCGGCACCAGAGGAACCTCCGTTCTCAGGGGACATTGGGCCTCGAGCTCATTCTAGAACTCGCCGGCGACTTGCGTGGTGACAGGCCTTTTCCTATAGAGCAGCGGTTCTCAACCTGTGGGTCGCGACCCCTTTGGGGGGTCGAACGACCCTTTCACAGGGGTCGCCTAAGACCCTCGGAAAATGCAGATATTGACATCACGATGCATCACAGTAGCAACATGTCATGGTTGGGGGTCACCACCCCATGAGGAACTGTATGCCAGGGTGGCGGCCTGAGGAAGGTGGAGAACCACTGCTTTAAAGGAAGATGTGGCCCAGCCGGCGGGGCTCAGGAGTGGAGCCTCGACCTCTGACCCAGGAGGTCACGGTTGGATTCCCGTCTGGGCACAGGCCCGGGTGGGGGGGGCTCCATCCAGTGGGGGGCGTGCAGGCAGCGGCCGGTCCATGATTCCCTCTCATCACGGACGCTTCTCTCTCTCCCTCCCTTCCTCTCTGAGACCAATCTGTGCCAATAAAAGCGTAATACAGTGGCACCTCGAGATGCGAGTTTAATTCGTTCCGTCACCTTGAGGCGTGGGAAACGAGGAGACGCTCGCGTCGCGGTAAACGGGTGGGTCGTGTGCAGCCGGCCGATCCGCGCGACGACTCCTATCTCAACTGTTGCTCGTATCTCAAAGCAAAAATCGCTCGCTCGACGGCTCGTATCTCAAAAACCTCGTAGGTTAGGGCACTCGTATCTCGAGGTACCACTGTATGCTAATTAGACCTGCTGGGGGGCTGCGAGGGAAGCCGGTGCGGGCAGCGGGCAGGGGGCAGGCAGGCCTCCTCCGGCACCATTCCGGGCACCGGGCCTCGGGTACAGGTCTACGAAAAGAGGGAGGCGGCAGCCACGGGGTGACAGCGGGTGGCGGGGTCAAAGGGCGGGCGGAGCAGGTCCGCCCGCGGCCGCCCCTGCTGCATTGTCCCGTGTCCGTCTCTGCGTGAACACGGGCCGGGTCAGGACGGCACACGGGAGGATGCAGGTCCGGGCGCCGAGGCCCCGCCTGACCGAGGCGAGGCTGCCGGGCCGGTTCCAGCCCCGGGCCACCGGCCAGACGGGACGAACGGGTCCCTGCCAGGCCCCTGCAGGAGGCGGGCCGGGCCTCACCGGTGGGAACCAGACAGGCAGGGTCCCCGACACCCGCCGGGGGCCCTCAGAGAGAGGGGGCGCAGCTTCTGGGGACCCAGGACTCTCACAAAGCATTGCACCCCAAAAGCCTGTCTCCGAGGCACGCCCGGACCCCCGCCCTGCAGCCCAGGGCCCGAGGCCAAGACGCGAGCACCCACGGGTCCCCCGACAGGTGATGATGGGGCCACGCACGCTCTCACAGACGCAGGTGGAGGAGGGGGACTCAGCCTTGAAGGGGAGGGGGTGCTCCCGGGGCCACAGGGGTGCGTGGGGGCCTGGGCTGGGGAGTCCACCTACAGGGCCTGACACCGCCCAGCCCCTGGAGCCGAGCACCGAGCAGCGGTGCCAGGGGCTGGGGAGGCTGACCCTGACCCTGACCCTGACCAGGTGACGGCCACAGATGGACACGCACTGAGGAGGGGAGACCTCCGTCGGTGAAGTTTTCAGAGAGAGAGAGAGAGAGAGAGAGAGAGAGAGAGAGAGAGAAGCCTCCGTGAGGACAGAGTCATGGACAGCGGCCCCTGCAGCCCGCACCGGGCATGGAGCCCGCACCCCGGGCTGGTGCCCTGACCAGACTCGGACTCTGACCTCCGGGTTCCAGGGGGACGCGCAGCCCCTGGGCCACTGCCCTGACGGGACTCGGACCCTGACCTCCTGGTTCCAGGGGGACGCGCAGCCCCTGGGCTGATGGGCCGGGCTCCACTGAGAGAAAACGTTCACCCCCAGACAGGGGCTGAACGAGAGAACCTCAGATCTCACAACAGCCGGCGGGCGGCGCCGTGGCTGAGCGAGGGCCTAGGAACCAGGAGGTCCCAGTCGGATTCCCCATTGGGCACAGGCCCAGGTGCGAGCTCATCCCCAGTGCGGGGCGTGCAGGAGGCAGCCGGTCCGTGATTCTCTCATCATTGATATTTCTCCCTTCCTCTCTGACATGGATAAAAACATATTAAGAAAGAAGAAGAAGCCGAGGCCGGTTTGGCTCAGCGGATGGAGCGTCGGCCTGCAGACTGGGGGGTCCCAGGTTCAATTCCAGTCAAGGGCATGTATCCTGGTTGCAGGCACATCCCCAGCGGGGAGTGTGCAGGAGGCAGCTGATGGATGTCTCTCTCTCATCGATGTTTCTGACTATCCCTCTCCCTTCCTCTCTGTAAAACTCAATGAAATATATTTTTTAAAAAAAAAAGAAAAGAAAGAAGAAGAAGAAATCTCACAATCCCCCCTGCCGCCCCCGCCCGGTCCCCTCCCCTCCGCTCCCGGGGGAAGTGAAGCTGGGGGCTGGCACGCTCCGCGGCCGCACAGCTCGCGTCCAGTTCCTGTTCCTGCCGGGCCGCCCACGCGCAGCCCCAGGAGCCTCAACGGCCGGCTCGCGCTCCCCGGCCCCGGCCCGGCTCCTCCCGCCATGAGCGGACCGGGCGGCCGGAGGAGTGGGCCCACCTCTCGGGGAGGGCGAACGCACCTGCAACTCCCAGCCAGTCCCCCGGCTACCCTGCTCCCGAGATAGTCCCCCAGGCGCCTGCCTGTGCCCCGAACCCGCCACCACCGGGGGCAGGAAACACGCCCCCATCAGCACAGGGTTGGGGGGTGTCTGTCTTGTTATCGGGGGCGGGCCACCGTCCATCTGCCCCTGCACCCACTTATGCGGCCCCGCTGGGGTCCTGCACGTGCCTGGCCGGGCTCGAACCTGCAGCCCGGCGGCGGGGGGGGGGGGGGGGGAGATGCTCGGCCGGCTGAGCTGCCGCAGCCTCGCTCCGCACGGCTCAGAGCTCGGCCACTGGGTCTCCGACCTGTTGGCCACGAGCTGCTCAGGCAGAGCATCTTCGAGCCGTGCCCACCCGCCCGGGAGGAGAGGGGACGTTCGTGCTTCACTTAAAAAGACAAACTGCCGAGACTGGTGTGGCTCAGTGGATAGAGGGTCGGCCTGCGGACTGAAAGGTCCCGGGTTCGATTCCGGTCGGGGGCATGGACCTGGGTGGCGGGCACATCCCCTGTGGGGGGCGTGCAGGAGGCGGCTGATCGATGTCTCTCTCTCATCGATGTTTCTGACTTTCTATCTCTCCCCTTTCCTCTCTGTAAAAAAATCAATAAAATATATTTAAAAATAAAAAATAAAAATAAAAACACCGACAGAAGCTGAATCGGGGGGTGCGGTGGGCACACGGCATCAGCCGGGCAGGGGGGCGGGGGGCGGGAAAAGGCAGGAGCCAGCTGCGCCAGGAAGGGCCAGGCCAGCCCCCGGCACGCTCCTCGGGCATCTCGTGCCATTTCACACCAACCACCTGACAGCCGGCCGGCCAGCAGGCGCGGCTCCGTGGCTGAGTGCCCACCTTCACCGGAAGGTCAGGGTTCGATGCCCGGGCTGTGGGCTCGACCCCCGGTGCCCGGTGGGGGGCGTGCAGGAGGTGGCCGGTCCCTGATCCTCACCCTGGATGTCTCTCTCTCGCCCTCTCCCTTCCTCGCTCTGAAGTCCATGAAAACCTCTTTTATACTAAAACACCGTCAGGTCCGTGGCCCTGCACCGAACCGAACCGAATCTGCCTGCACGTAACACTCGCAGCGGCGAGGGGGTCAGGCGGCCTGTGCGGCCAACGCCAGCCACAGCCAAGGTCTCCCTCCGCCTCTAACCGTCCCGACTGTCTCAATCCTTCCCGAAGCACACCTTCCCCTTCCTCCAGCTGAGGTATCTCCGCCCGGCCTGTCACTCACAGCCGCTCCCTGGGAGGCGGGCCTTCCTGCTGGGTGGGTGGGGAGGGAGATGGGGTTGGGTGGAGTGGGGAGGGGAGGAGGATCGGGGCTGGGTGGGGAGGGGATCAGGGTAGGGCTGGGTGAGGAAGGGAAGGGAAGGGAATAGGGACTGGGTGGGGAGGGGCTCAGGGTGGGGCTGGGTGGGGTGGGGAGGGGAAGGGGCCAGGGGCTGGGTGGGGAGGGGATCAGGGTGGGGCTGGGTGGGGTGGGGAGGGGAAGGGGAAGGGGAACTGGCTTGAAGTTCAACCTCCCAGCCTGGTTCCTGGAGCCGACAGAGACTGGAACCCTCCCGCTACACACACACACACACACACACACACACACACACACAC
>JAAGEH010000106.1:37396-48383 GCA_011751065.1 Lasiurus cinereus
CCAGGGACGTGCTCTCTGACCGCCTCACGGGCCCCAGAGGAACACGGGCAACTAACCAGGTGCCGGGGACCCTGTGCTGGCGCCCTAACCGCCCCCCCCCCCAGCACTTCCCCGTGCAAACACCGCGGCCAAAGAATTCACTCTTTTACGTACTTTGTGTATCGACTTCAGAGAGGAAGGGATGGGGAGGGGGGAGAGGGGGGGAGAGAGAGAGAGAGAGAGAGAGAGAGAGAGAGAGAGGACAACCAATGATGAGAGAGAACCATGGACCGGTTGCCTGCTGCACGCCCCACACTGGGGATCCAGACTGCCACCTGGGCCTGTGCCCTGACCGGGAATCGAACCCTGACCTCCTGGTTCATGGTGGACACTCAATCCCTGAGCCACCAGCCGGGCCGAAGCATTAACTCTGCGAAGCTCTCACTCAACTCAGACTTCATCGCCACATCACGGACCCTCACCACCTGCAGGCACATCCACAAACCATCCCACAGCTCGTCCCCTCAGGGGGCTGAAGGGAACGCGTGTGCGACGGGCACTGAAAACCCCCATTTGTTTCCGAGGCTCCGTTCCTTAAAAACCTCCAATATTTAGAACGCCTGACTCCAGCTCTCCCGGTAACTTTCCTCCAAACCCGGGGCCTGCTTCTCCCATCTGCTCCTGTCTGCGGCCCCACAAACTCTTCACGTGAGCTCAGCCGCGCACCTGCCGCTTTTAACTAGCGTGCCGCAGTGGGCCGGGGCGCCAAATCCAGAATATTCCAGCCGGAATGACTCCGCGGGCTTCCTGTAGCTTTTCCTGGGTGGGAAAGGCAAAAAACAGCAGCCAGGTTCTCATACCGCACAGCTCAGGCGCTGCAGGGAAGCGCCCGGGCTCCTGGTCCACGGATGGACGGATCCGAGACCCACAGACGGGTCCCGGAGCCAGCACAGGCCTCTGGATCCCTGGACGGGTCCTAGATGCACGGACGGATCCTAGATCCACAGACGGGTCCTAGATCCACGGACGGATCCTAGATCCACAGACGGGTCTAGTTCCACGGACGGATCCCAGAGCCAGCACAGGCCTCTGGATCCATGGATGGGTTCCACGGACGGGTCTCAGGTCCATGGACGGGTCCCGGAGCCAGCACAGGCCTCTGGATCCACGACGGGTGTAGATCCACGGACGGGTCCTAGGTCCACGGACGGGTCCCGGAGCCAGCTGCAGGCTTGACAGGACCTTCGACCTGTCGCCCCCTTTGCCTCATGGTGTAACCGCAGCAGGAGACCAGGTCACATTTTGCCAGGGGAAACCTTGTAAACCATGTGGAGCAAGAGCAAAGGGGCAGAGCAGCTAAAACACGAGGATCTGGGCTCGTCCGCAGCCCCAAACCAGAGCCACACTCACACACACACACACACACACACACAGCCAACGCCTCCGGTGGCCCGAGGGGGCGTTGCCTGCAAACACATTTTGTTTGGACTGTGGGGCCGTTTCCTTAAAAAAAAAAATTCCCTTTTCGGTCCAACCTCTAAAATAAGACATCGCATAAAACCATGATTTCCCACTCCCCCGGGAAATACAAAACCGGCGGTTCCAGACGATTCCAGACCAAAAGCACAGCCCGGGGCGGCCGGCACCGGGCACCAGACTCCCGGCGGGCAGCTCCCGGCCCCTGGGCTCGGCGAGGGGTCACGGTCCCTGGGCTCAGCCGAGGCTCGGAGCGGGCTCTTGCTGGCTCACAGACGCCCCGGGACGGCATCGCCCTCGCGCTCGGAGGCCCCGCTTTCACCCACCATGGCTGATGGGAAACAGATGGCGGTCAGCGCGGCACAAGAAAGCCTGCATCCGGGGCTCGGCCGGTCCTGACGGACCCACTGCGGCTGCAGACTGGACGGGGCCGGGAGGCGATCACTCCTGACCCCCCCCCCCCGTCCCCACCCCACCCCCACCCCCACAGCGGAGGGTCAGCCAACCAGGCTGAGTAATCCACCCCCGTTCCCCAGGGTCATGGGAAGGAGGGGGGGAGAGGGAGGGAGGGAGAGGGAGGGAGATGGAAGAGGAGCAGAGGCCCCACACCCTGCACCGCCGTCCTGCCTGTCCGGTCCCTCCGAGCGCCCCCCAGCAGGCCCGGGGCAGCACCTGTTCCACGTCCCACCAGGAACACCGCTCCACTCCGCTGTCCCACCGCTGTCTTTGGGGGAAATTCCCAAATCTGGAGGGCGAGAGGCCAACATCTTCACACCGGCCTCCCGATGGGCCCGTGGCCTTCGGTGAAACCTGCTTCAGGTCCCCTTTCCTCAACCGGGGCCTTTACAATCGCCTACAACGCTCCTCCCCCTCCTCTGGAAGGAGCCAGACCCTCACCCGCCCCGCCCCCGCCGGGAGAAGGGGCCGACCCGCCCCGGGCCCGCCCCCGCCGCTGGGGGGAGCAGCCCCGCACCCCCTCCCCCTCCTCTAGAAGCCAGACCCTCACCTGCCCCTCCCCCTCCTCTAGAAGGAGCAGACCCTCACCCCCTCCCCCTCCTCTGGAAGGAGCAGACCCGCCCCTGTCCTCCTCCTCCAGCTTAGACAAGGAGCTGCTGCACCACTGGCGCCGAGAGTGAAGTGGAAGCGCCCCTGGCATCGAGGGGCCATTGGGGGGCCATCGGGGGGCATCGAGGGGCATCGAGGGGCATCGAGGGGCCATCGGGGGGCATCGAGGGGAATCGAGGCGCATCGAGGGGGCATCGAGGGGGCATCGAGGGGGCATCGAGGGGCCATCGGGGGGCATCGAGGGGGCATCGAGAGGGCATCAAGGGGGCATTGGAGGCCATCGAGGGGCATCGAGGGGCCATCGAGGGGGCATCGAGGGGGCATCGAGGGGGAACCGGGGGGGCATGGAGGGGCCATCGGGGGCCATCGGGGGGCATCGAGGGGGAACCGGGGGGCATGGAGGGGGCATGGAGGAGGCATCAAGGAGGCACCGTCCCGTCCCGGCTGCGGAGCCCGCGGCGAACAGAGCAGCGGAGCTGGGACCCGCATCGCTGAGCCCGGGGCCCTCCCACTCCCTGCAGCCTCCGTCCCGGCCCGAGCAGGGTGGCGTGGGGAGCCCCACCCCCCGAGCTGAGCTGAGCTGCTGGGCCGACCTGGCGCAGCCGCGAGATGACGGGCCGGGGCCGGGCTCTGGCCGGGCGCCACCGCGGACCTTCCAGCTCTGCTGGGGGGGGGGGGGGAGAGGCGTCCGTCAAAGGCAGCTCTGTGCGCGCAGCCGCCCGCAGAAAGCCGCTTTCTTCCCCTGCACAGCAGCCAGCGAGGCTGCCCGTCCCCAGAGAGCGAGCTGGTGGGATGGCGGGTGTGTGTGTGTGTGTGTGTGTGTGTGTGTGTGTGTGTGATGGAGGAGGGGGACAGGGACTGCACCGTCCACACCGTCCCGTCCCCGCCGTCCCGTCCCCACCGCCCCAGGCGGCCTCCCCAACGGCACCAGGAGGGGGACCCGGATCCCAGGTCCCAGGTCACAGGAAGGGCTGCCCCTCAAGCCAAAGAGAGAGCCTCTTTGTTCTCCAAGCGAGGGGGGGAGCCGCACCGGGCGGAGCGACCCCTGCGCCCCTCACAAGGAAGCACCTGCTCTCGGCTCTCGGTTCTCGGAGGCGGCGGAAACTTCCACACAGTCTCGCCTTCTGTGCTTTCTCCCCGTGAAGAACCAGGGGCGGCGGCCGGGGGGGGGGGGCCTGCTGTTCACCGCAGGGACGGGGACACTCAGGCTCTGAGCAGCCGGCACCCCGTCGTCCACCGCGGAGGGAAGGGTGCGCCGTGCCTGGCCGGGGCCCAGGGCTCTCCGTTCTCCCCCCACCTCCCCCCCCAGGTCCTGAGCAGGTGGGGGAGGGGGCACCGCTAAGGGCTGGCGGTCAGGGCTCCCTCCACACAGCTGCTCGCTCCGTCCCCCTCCCGAAGAGCCAGCAGCCTCCCTCCTCGAGGCAGGAAACGAGGACCCGTCAGCCGCCGGGCGGCTCGCCACTCGGGGGACCTTCTAAAGCAGCGGTTCTCAACCTGTGGGTCGCGGCCCCTTTGGGGGTCGAATGACCCTTTCGCAGGGGTCGCCTAGGACCAGCGGAAAACACCTATTTCCCATGGTCTTAGGCACCAACACACCGCTCCTCAGTGTCGCAACGTGTAGCCATGTCGTTGACTGTTGTCCTAGGAAGACTGTTACCCATGCGACACCACGATTCAAGACAACATTTCATTTATTTGTCATCAGAAATAAATATTTCACAGTATATATTTACATATTGTTTCTGTGATGAATCCCTATGCTTTCATGATGTTCCATGTGTAACAATGAAAACACATCCTGCCTATCAGATATTTACATGACAGTTCATCACAGCAGCAAGATGACAGCGATGAAGCAGCCACGGAAATCATTTTACGGTTGGGGGTCACCACCACGTGAGGAGCTGTCTTAAAGGGCCGAGGCCTGAGGAAGGTGGAGAACCGCTGGTCTAGTGCAAACACACGGAGCAGAGCGGCCGGCGCGGCTGAGCACCCGCTGGCAGCCAGGAGGCCCCGGCGCCTGGGCCTGGACTCCGCCTGGACTCCGGTGGAGCTCAGGACGCAGGCTCCCCGTTCACAGGTCGGCACCCGGCCCCGGGCCACGCCGGCCGGGCCGCACCGTAACTCCCGAAGACAGGCCAGCACCCCCCTGCCTGCTGCGGGGTCCCCCCCCCCCCCCCCCCCCCGCGCCGCGCCCCGGGGGGGGGGGGGGGCGGGGGGCGGGACACAGGCACCCCCAGGGGTTTGTGGTCAGAGGTGGCGGCCGGCTGGGCTACGAGGCCGGACTCCGTGTTCCCGGTGACTTAGAAAACAGACCTTCGCTGTGTTACTGGTCGGGGCAGGTGAGGGTGTCTGCTCCTTCTAGAGGAGGGGGAGGGGCGGGGGAGGGTCTGCTCCTTCTAGAGGAGGGGGAGGGGGTCGCGACCCACAGGCTGAGAACCGTCATCACCTTCACCGGCGTTATCGCTGCTGTTGTCACAGCCCCGTCGTCGGCCACCAGCGGGGACGCAGCGAACGGCCGCCTGCTGCAGTGCTGGGTGCGGGGGGCAGTGACTGGGCTCCGGGGGGCCCTCGCCGCGATGACAGGAAACCCACGGTCCCGGGAGGAGCCCACGGCTCACAGCTCAGCTCGGGCCAGAGGCCGGCTCCCTCCCCGCCCTCCCCTCCGCAGCCTGCGCCCCGGGCTGGGGCTGGGCCGGACGGGCGGCCCGGGGTGACGCCCAGACTGAGAGTGCGGCGTCTGGGCACCGGCCCCACGGGGAGCGGGAAGGGGGCTCCTCGGGCTCCCCTTTCCCGGACACAAACACCGCTGCCGCCTCCCAGGAGGCGCCTCCCGCCCGAGCCGCATCGGTCCGGTTCCGCCGGAAAGCCTCCCGGGAGGCCAGCCGCCCGTGACTCCCCGTGAGTCCGAGACTCCACCCACGGGGGCTGCTCCCACGAGGGCCCTGGGCCCCGAAATGCCGCCATCGCCCAGGCGGCCGGCGTGGTGCTCACGTCCCTCTGACCGAACGGACGCCAAGACCCGGTGCGTGAGGCCCAATGGAAATGTCGCCAAACCCGGGGCGGTTTCACGGTCACCCTCTCCGTGTCAGCGGCTCTCAGAGGACGCGGCCTCCTCCCCCAGCAGCAGGGGGCGTCGCAGACGGTGAGCCCGGCCGGGACCCCAGGCCTGGGGCGCAGATGCAGCCCTCAGGGCCCAAAGAGGGGCTGGGTCCCCCCCATCCTACCAGCACCTCGGCCATGAGGTGGGGACCGACACCGGGAGAGGAAGGTCCGACAGACCCGGCCGGCGGCTCCGGGGCTGGGTGTCGACCTCTGAACCAGGAGGTCAGAGTTCGATTCCAACAGGGCCCAGGCCCGGGGGGCGGGCTCCATCCGCAGCGTGGGGCGTGCGGGAGGCAGCCGGTCCACGGTTCTCTCTCCTCATGGATGCTTCTGAGATCAATAAAAACATATTTGCCCTGCCAGTGTAGCTCAATGGATAGCGCGTCGGCCTGTGGACCAAAGGGTCCCGGGTTCGACCCTGGTCGAGGGCAGGTGCCTCAGCTGCAGGCTCCTCCCACGCCCGCTCCGCTGGGCGGCATCTCCTCGCCTCCTTCCCAGCGGAAGTGACCGTGCGGCTTCATTCCAGCCAACGGAACGCCAGGGGAAAGCTGTGTCACACACACACACACACACAAACCACACACACACACACACACACACACACACACAGACACACACACAGACACACAGAGACACACAGACACACACAGACACACACAGACACACACACAGACACACAAACCACACAGGCTTGCTCACCACGACGCAGCAGCGGGGGGAGAGCCGGGTCCACCTGCGGACGAGGGACGCGCGGGAAGGGCCGCAGGAGCCGGGGGGGGGGAGAGGTCGGAGGGGGACGTCACGGGTGGGGGGGGGAGGGACGGCTGCTAACGGGCCAGCGGGACTGGGGACTCGCACTGCACAGCTGAGGGTGACGGGACCTGATCAGACTGCAAGGGGGGGGGGGGGGCCGTAGCCGGACATCATGCCAGCAGGGGCCAGGCAGGCCACGGGGAGCCAGTCCGTGGACCTCGGTTTTGAGGCCTGGGGAGAGGAGGCCCCGAGGAGACTGGGTCCGGCGCGGAGAGGGTCTGAGGGGGGACCTGCCACACGGGCGGGGACAAAGGAGCGAAGGGGGGCTAGGGAGGGCGGGCAGAACCCCCCACGGGCCAGGCAACACCACATTCCCCCCGAGAACTAAAGCTTTAAACCCCGAACTCAGGGGCACCTCTAACCGGACGACGAAAGCCACTCCCAGCACCTGGAGCGGGTTCGGGCGGCTGTGAATCCCCAGCTGAGGATGGTTCCCGGCGGCGAACTCGGAGTGGAGGGAACGGGGAGCGGCAGAGAGACACGGGATTGGTTGGCTCCCCCAACTGGGCCCGGATCAAGCCCACAGCCGAGGTCCATGCCCTCGACCAAACTCGAACCCGGGACCCTTCCCGTCGGCAAGCCACGCTCCGGCACCTGAGCCACGCCGGCCGGGGCCCCCAGAGCAATCCAAGCGGCAGCGTCCCTGCCTGGACGGGGGACACGGCTCCACCTCCCGCCTCCCGCTTCCGGCCGGGAAACAGCGGGCATTGGGAGGGGGGGGTGGAGGGGGCGGGGTGCCAGCACGCTGAGCATGGCCAGGCCTGTCGGATTCCCCGGCACGGCGTCACCGGCCCGCGAACCCCGAGGCCCGGCCCGGCCAGAAACCTGAGCAGCCTCGTGCCAGCCAGCGCCCCGACCGGGCGCACAGGGAGCGGCAGGAGGCGCCCCTTCCTACAGACCGGGCCCTGAGGGCCGGGGCGCCCCAGCCAGCAGCGGCCGGTGCCCCATCCCGCCCGCCCGGCCCGTGGAGGAGAGCTGGAGGCGGCGTCGCTCAGGCCTGTGCTCCGGGCTTGGCAAGGAAAACCCGGGAGGGGAGAGGAGAGGAGACGGTGGCTGCCACATCCATCGGCCCCGGCCACCCGCAGCCCAGCGCGGGACCTGTCTGTCCCCCGAGGCAAATGAGACGACAGAGTGCGCAGGGGCTCGGGTAAGCAACTCTCCGGCCGCCACCGGAGCGGGAATCTGACAGCAAAGCCCTGATTCACAAGCCGGGCCGTCACCCCCGTGGACCCTAATGAGCCGCGGGCGCTGCCACCGTCACCCGGGCAGCCCGGCACGGGCAAGCGGGAAGCCGTGCTCCTCGCTGGCGGGACGCCCCCCCCCCCCCTGCTGGTGAGGGCCGTCCCGGGAGCCGGGCTCTCACACAGGCCACGAGGGCGGCTCCATCCCCAGGGCGGGGCGGGCAGGGGGCCGCTGTCCGGCGGGGGCAGTGGCTTCTGTGGGAGCTGCACCCTGTGCCCGGCCCGCGGGGGATTCGCCATGTGGGTTCCTTCATGGGCCCGCCAAGGCCTCCCCCGGCACGACGGGTCCTCATCGCGGACCGGAGCCCGCACGGCGTCGCCCCAGGCGGGCGGTGAGTCTGGGTCATGGCCATCAGCACAGCCCAGCACAGCGCAGCCCCAGCGGCCACCCTCGCTCTCAGGCAGCCCCTCCTCCACCCGCAACCCGCCCCAGGGGGTCCCACCCAGAAGGGGTCCTGCCACAGGGGGTCCCATCGCAGCAATGGGTGGGGTCCCGCAGGGGTAGGCTCCTGAGAACCCACAGGAAGGTGGAACGGCGTTTCCTTTAAAGGGCCTCCTGTGCGGGAGTCTCGCTGTCCTGACTCTCGCGGGCCAGCACCGACTGGGCATTTCTGGGGGACCCTGTGTAACCAAAACTCTGCCCCCGCCCTTACCCCGCACCACCCAAGTCTTCCACCTGGTGACCCAAGAGCTGAAACAGAACAGACCCGGTGGTGCCGGGGTGATGTCTGCTCCAAATGTAATGCAAGCTGAAACCGGTGTGGCTCAGTGGCTAGAGCGTCGGCCTGCGGACTGAAAGGTCCCAGGTTCGATTCCGGTCAAGGGCATGGACCTTGGTGGCGGGCACATCCCCAGTGGGGGGCGTGCAGGAGGCGGCTGATCGATGTCTCTCTCTCATCGATGTTTCTGACTCTCTATCCCTCTCCCTTCCTCTGTGAAAAATCAATAAAAATTCAAATGTGACGCAAACCCGCACATCCGGGCCAGAGAAGCAACAGCTGCTTCCACCGGAGCAGGCCCGTCACCCACCACCTGGCGGGGCGTCTGCCCACGGGCCGCTCCCCGGGGGGAGAGAGAGTCAAGCTCACCCACTTCAGGGTCACCCGGCCCCTGCCCTGCCCCTCCCCTGCCCCAGCCTCTGCTCCTGCCCCAGCCTCTGCCCTTCCCCTGCCCCTGCCCCTCCCCTGCCCCTGTCCCAGCCCCAGCCCAGCAGCTCTCAGCCCTGCGGGGGGTGTGGGGAGCCAGCGGGTGGGACATAGGGGTGGGCCTTGTCCTATGGGGACAGATGGGGTGGAAGAGGGAGGCTCGCTCTCCCCGAGCCTGGCGGGGGAGGTGGGGGGCAGATAACCGTGGTTCGGAGCCGGCGCTGATTCTGGGCTTCCCCGCAGGAGTGAGGGAAGGAGCCAGGTATGTGAGGCACCGGGCCTGTGGTGTCAGAAGGTGATGGACCCTGACAAGGGGGGCACCTCTCTCTCAGCCGCGCGCGCGCTCGCTCGGGCCTCGTCCCCGCGGCGTGGAGGACACACGGCCGGTGTGGCCGCGGCGGGCAGGAGGGCAGGCAGGCGGCGCTCACAGGAAGGCACCGGGAGGCCAGGGCCAGCTCGTCCATCTGGTCCCCCTCCCCGCCTCCGGCTCCGGTGCATCGCCATGTGGCTCCCGAGCTGGGTAACCCGGGAAACAGTCTCCCCGGTAACCTGTTTCTATGAAAACCCGCTCTGGGTTCCGGGAGAAGGAAGGGAAGGTGACGCTGGCCTTGGGGGAGCGGGGTGCCCCCCACAAACACCCCTTTCCCAGCTGCCTGGCCGGCGCCGCCCTGAACCCCCTCCCGGAAGGTCCCGTCACCAGCCTCTCCTCCGGCGGCTAAGGAAGGCGCCCCCGCCCTCAGGAGGGTCTTTGCCGGCGCTCGGCCTAGCACTGCCCGCAGAGGGCGGCCGGACCCACCCGGCCTTCCCAAAGCCCTCTGCCCGGTGGGAATTCCACCCCCGGCCCCGGCGGGCGGCTCACAACTATGACCACGCAGGAGAGACCAGGCCCGTCTGCAAAGCACTCACCACAGCCCGGAAAGACGCCCCATGCAGGGTCATCGGGGAAACGCAGGTCAGCGGCCGGCACTTCGCCCCAGGAGGACGGCTGTGCCCAAACCCCGGGACCAGCAGCCCAGGCAAGACGGGCAGAACTGCACCCCGGGGGACTGCGGGGGGCTGAGAGCACAGTCTCCTCGGAAACAGCGGGGCAGGGGCTCTAAGGCTGAACCGGGCCCGGCCGGCGGCTCAGCGGCTGCAGCACCAAAACGTCGGTGGTTCGATCCCCGGTCAGGGCACAGGCCCGGGGTGCGGGCTCCATCCCCGGCTGGGCCTGCAGGAGGCAGCTGATCCGTGATTCCCTCTCATCGTGCATCTGCCTCTCTCTCTCTCTCTCTCTCTCTCTCTCTCTCTCTCCCTTCCTCTCTGAAAATCAATTTTTAAAAAAAAGACCTTTTTTTTTAATTTCCCTTTTTTACATATATATTTTTTATTTTTTACAGAGAGGAAGGGAGAGAGATAGAAAGTCAGAAACATCGATGAGAGAGAGACATCGATCAGCCGCCTCCTGCACGCCCCACAGTGGAGATGTGCCCGCAAGCAAGGTACATGCTCCCGACCGGAATCGAACCCGGGACCTTTCAGTCCGCAGGCCGCCGCTCTATCCACTGAGCCACACCCGTCTCGGCAAAAAAGGCCTTTTTTTAAAATAGAAACATCTTAAGAAAATGAACACAGAATTATGGTAGGATCCAGCAATTCCACTTCGGGGCACGTCACCCACAAAAAAATGAAGCCAGGGGCCCAGACAGACACTGGCACACTCGGGACCACAGCAGCGTCATGCACGGCAGCCAGCGACCCCGGGCCACCGGCGGCGGCAGACGGACGGACAAGGTGCCCGTGGGCAGAGGGGGCTCTGCAGCCAGGAAGGAGGGGGTCCTGGCCCGGCTGCCGCCTGGACTGGATAGCAGACCCGACAGGACTCCCGGCACAGGTCCCGGCGCCAGGCCCACCAGCAGGACGTGGGAGGGTGGCGGCCAGGGTGGGGGGGCCCCGGCGAGTCGAGGTCAGCGAGTGAGGGAAGGTGAGAAAGTTCCGGAGACCCTGGGGGGCACGGAGACCCCCGTGTGTGCACCTAACGCCCCTGAGCTACTGCAGTCTCGAACGGCAGCCGCTGTTATGTTATAAACACACACTCACACACACACACACACACACACACACACTCAGGCATTACACACAGAACCTCTAGTCGCTGTTATGTTATAAACACACACACACACA
>JAAGEH010000106.1:102295-112554 GCA_011751065.1 Lasiurus cinereus
CCACGGCGGCCCGAAGGACGAGGAGAGGTGAGCGAGCACGCCCAGCGCTGTGGGAACGGGGGGGGGGGGGCAGGGGGAGGGGGGAGGAGGGGGTGCAGTCCCGCAGACTGTGCGACTAGAAGCGGGCTCCCCTGCCCCCGCCGAGGGGCGAGGAGCCGACAGGTGGGGGCACTGAGCCACGGGGTCTGTCGCGTTGACGAGGACAGAGCTCCACAGGCGCCGAGGGAGCCGCTGCGAGTAACGGGCCGCCCACAGGAAGGCACAGCTCGCTGGGCGGGGCCGGCGGGCAGAGTCTGAGGGAGGCTCCCCGAGGCTCCACTCGCACCTGTTCTGCGAGCCGCTCGGAGAGGTCGAGGTCAAGGACTCGTTTGTTTTGGGACCGAGGCCTGGCAGGGCGGCCGGCCTGGGAGCCGCCATGTCCCGTGGGGCCCGGAGAGCAGAGGTGCCCGCTCGTTGTCTCTCGTTAGAATGGTAAACCCAGAGCCTGTGCGTGAACCTCGCCTGGCCTGCGGGGACTGGGCCAGAACCGCAGGCCGCCATCTCCCGAGGGTCCCGGCGTGCGAGGGCTGCTCTGGGTTGCTGTGGCTCAGCAGCGCCTGCGTTGGGCGTCTGCCCCGGTGGTCAGTGCGCATCAGAGTCACCGGCCGGTCACCGGGCTTTGACATACATGTTAGCAGCTCTGCTGCTAATCAGCGCGCCGCGGTGACGAAGCGGGCACCTGCCAGACTGCACTCAGCGGCCGGGACTGGGGGACTGTGTGGGGCCGAGAGGACTCGGTGCCGCCATCTTTGAGAACGTGGCAGCAACTAGCATATTCCCTCCTATTGGCTGTGGGTGCTGAATCTTTGTGAGGGCATGTGATGGTCAGTGTATTCCCTCCATCGGATGGGCTATTTTTGATCTCAGAGAGGAAAAGAGAGAGAGAAACATCAGTGATGGGAGAGAATCAATGACTGGCTGTCTCCTGCATGCCCTCCCACTGGGGATTGAGCTCGAAACGCAGGCATGTGCCCTTGGCTGGAGTCAAATGCAGGCCTCTGAGTCCACCTGACGCTCTAGCCACGGAGCCCAACAGGTGAGGGGGCTGACGCCCGTTTAAAGAGCCGAGCCTGCTGTCTAATGTGGCTCCTGTGCAGTCCACGCGTGCCACGTCTCAGCCGCGCGGAGTCTGGCCTGTTTATGACTTAGTTCCTTACCCTCTCGATGCTTCTCCCGCCAGGCACGTCGGGGACCTGGGCAACGTGACGGCGGGCCCGGACGGCGTGGCCAAGGTGCTCATCGAAGACTCCATGATCGCGCTCTCGGGAGACCATTCCATCATCGGCCGCACCATGGTGGTGAGTGTCGTAAATGCCAGAGCCAGTCGCTCCCAACGGGCAGGTGTGGCTCTTTCATGGCGCCCCCTGGCTCCTAAGGGGCCAGGTACCGGCACCTCCGGAAGAGGAACAGGGCCTGGGCCTGTGCTGAGCCGAGGGTGCGGGCGTGGAGGCCCTGTGGCCGCAGAGCTGCGTGGCCGGAGCAGGGTCTAGAGGACGCGGCCGCAGCCTGGGCCGTCAGATCTGTCCGGGGCTCGCCTCTGTGCGGGAGAGTCAGCGCGTGAGCCTGGCAGTGGTGTCTGACCTCGGAGCGGCGTCGGGCTGGCACAGGCCGCTGGGTACCGGCGTGAGGCCGGCGGCTCGGAGGCCGCCTCTCGCCCCAGCCCTGGGGCCATTCCTCAGCCTCAGTGAGCGGCAGAATGGTGTCTGCTGAGAGGCGTTTAAGTCCTGCCTTCGAGCGGTCAGGCTGTTTGAAGGGTCACTCTTACCGGCTACAGCCCCTGGCTCCGGTAGCTCTTTTTGAAGGGGCCACGTGAGCTTTGTCAGCGCTTTATGCTGCACGAGAGGGACAGCTGGGCCTGAGCTCCCCCGGCGGGCCCAGCATGGTGGCTGCGGCGAATGGCCCGAGGCCCGGGTTCGTCCCAGAGCAGCGCTTTCTGGCGGGCAGAGGTGCCGTCTCTGCGTCAGCAGGAAGCGGGTGCCCCTGTGGTCACGACGAGATTAGGTGCCAGTCTCCCTGCCGGGCGGGTCCCTGTGGCGGGTTCCGTCTGGTGCCGCGGGCTCCTGGGGTCTCTGGGCCGGGCGAGGTGACGACCCGGGCGAGGTGACGACTGACGGTCTTGTCTGCTCTCCGTTCCCAAGGTCCACGAGAAGCGCGATGACCTGGGCAAAGGGGGCAACGACGAGAGCAAGAAGACCGGCAATGCCGGGAGCCGCCTGGCCTGCGGCGTGATCGGCATCGCCCAGTGAACATTCCCGGCGCGCCTGTGTCCCACGCGTGTCTCTAGCTGTAGAATTTAACCGATAAACATTAAACACTAACTCCCGGTACTGTGTGTCTTCTTTTAAAGCCGCTTTCCGTTCCTGTAATGTGGCTGCCGTCACTTGGAGGATTTGTATGATTGTGTAAGCCTCATGTTCAATTAAAATGTGTTTCCACCATCGTGTTTCGCCAGCCTTAATCACACACGGGCGTTCCCCCTGAACTGTCCACGTTTCCTGCGCTTTTATTCGGACCCGGGACAGTGCTGCACCTGGTGCCCACTGCAGGCTCAGGCCGGCTCTGAGCTGGCTGGTCGGTCCTGGGGAGCCTCCTGGACACTTCCTGGTGTGTTTCACGAGCGCCCCCTGCTGGTCGGAGCAGAGCCGACAGGACGGGTGTGGATCCTGGGACGCGTATGCCGGCCGGGCAGCGTTGGGAGGCTGGGGCTCCTTGCTCAGCACTTACGTTCACCTCGAGTGCATTTCCTGTCAGGCTGGCCCTTCGGTGAGAGCCGTAACTCCGACAGTGAGAGCCGTAACTCTGACAGTGAGAACCGTAACTCCGACAGTGAGAGCCGTAACTCCGACAGTGAGAGCCGTAACTCTGACAGTGAGCCGTAACTCCGACAGTGAGAACCGTAACTCCGACAGTGAGAGCCGTAACTCCGACAGTGAGAGCCGTAACTCCGAGAGTGTGTGGCAGCTACGGCCGTGGTTGCCCACTGAGGCGACGCGCCTACCTGAGCGTCGGGGGCAATGCCCGCGGCGCCGAGAGGAGCCCTCGGAGGAGACGCTGCAGCGCGGCCACGGCGTGGCTTCCCCCGCCGCCCGGTGTGCGGCCGCTCCCGTGAGCGCGAGCTGCTATCGGGCTCAGCTGGACCAGCCGTCTCGGTCGCACATGGTGAGATACGGCTGGTAGCCAATCCAGAAAGGAGCCACAATTCGGAGTGACGGCGTCTGTGCTGTCCTTCAAAAACGTGGATCGTTTAGGAGGAAAAGCTAATTCAAAAGAGGCAGGTGGTGGTTTTCAAAGTTAAAGGGGGTGGAGAACAAGGTGCCCACAGTAAGTGGGTGGGGAGGTGAACACTGAAAACGCAGGTGTGGGGAGGACGGGGGAGGCTGTCCTGTGCGAATCGGCTGGTCACACAACTGGAAACGGGCTGCGCGGCCTTGAGGTCGGACCCGTGTGGCCGATGTCCGTCTCTCCCCAGAGCAGCTGGTGAGGACGTGAGCTCAGGGGCCAACACCAAGTCCAGGGCAAGCTCTCGGAGAGCTCACGTCTGCAGGAGCAACAGGACACGGCACCCGGCCAGGCCCTCCCCCAGCACCTCTACGGCCGCTCAGGGCACCGGGGAGCCCGGGCAGCTCTGCCTGGGGGGGTGGGGGTGGGGGAGTCACCTGCTCAGCACGCCGACTCGGGCCCATTTAGACGTGACGAGCAGAGCATCCGGGCCAGACTCTGCTTGTCACGCAGGGCGGCTCTGGCACTGAGCGGTTGCGGAGCCGCTGTGAACACGGGACAGGTCCTCCCGATCGGCCTGCACGTCTCTGAGTGACCGCTCTTGGATGACCTACCTCAGCGGTCGGCAAGCTCATCCGTCCGCAGAGCCAAATACCAACAGCACAACTGGCATTTCTTTGGAGAGCCACGTCTTTTAAACGTCTTCTAACGCCACTTCTTCAAAACAGCCTCGCCCGGGCCGTGGTCTTTTGTGGAAGAGCCACACTCCAGGGGCCAGAGAGCGGCCTGTGGCCGGCGAGCCGCGGTTTGCCGGCCACGGGCCTGCCTGTTTCTCCTTGTTCGCCATTGTAACGGAAAGGCACTTCACAGGAGGCAAACGCTGAGTCCGTCCCTGCGCCGACGGTTCACCAAACCAGCCCAAGGCGATGGATGGGCAAGGCCCACAGGCTGCAGCCCAGTCCTTCGACATAAAACACATTCATCTTCCTTTCAATCCCGCCCCCGCCCCCAGAAGCTCGGGAGGGTGGGAAGTAAGGACACGGGGCAACCAGCTGGTGTGAGGGCAGCGGGGGCCACGGTTCAACGTCCCCCCAGCAACAACTCGGCAGCATTCACCGAAGCCAACGGCAAAAAACCCCAAAACGAAACCGCAAACCTTGCTGAACTGCACAAGCGCTCACCACCACCGGGTACCGGACGGTAAGACGCTCCACGCCCGAAGCACCACCACTGAGGCACCGTCTCCACCACAGCCCCACTCGGCCGGGCAGCCCGGCCGCGGGAGCCGCCGGCCAGGCAGGGCCCGAAGAACAGCACTCGCCACGTTGTTACGAAAATAGAGTTTATTAAAAACATCCCTATTGCTGAGGAGCTTTCACGGTTAACCTTAAATTAAAAAAAAAAAAAATAGAGAGCACTTCTAATTACGATTTGTAAACTTTTTAAAGTCAAAACTTTAAAAAAGTTACAGCAAAAAGGGTAATATTTATTCATATTTTCAGTATTTTTTGTTATTTTGTGGCTATTTTTAAATAGAAGGGAAGCAATCAAATTGCTTACAGCGCCCCACCAGTACCGGGGGGCGGCCAGCGGGAGCCAGTATGATACAGCATCTGTACACTGCGCCCCAGCGTCCGTCCCGCACGGCCGGCCGGTCAGCGGGCCTCGGCCGCCGAGGGGTCCTTCTCGGGGTCTGCGGGTGAGGTAGCCTCTGCGGGCCGCTCTTCGGCGGGCGGGGCCGGCGCCGGCTCGGGCGCCCCCTGGGCGAGGTCCGGGGCCGGGTCTGAGCTGCCCGCCGGGGCCGGGGGCGGCTCCGCAGCCCGGTCCGCGCCCTCGGCCTTCTCCTTGGCCCGGGCCTCCTCCTTCTCCCGGCGGGACTCTCGATCCCTCGAATCCCGCTCGCGGTCGCGGTGCCCGCCGGCCCGCCGGCCCCTGTCCTCCGCGTCTCTGTGCCTGTCCCGCTCCGGGCTCCTCCGGCCCCACTCGCGCCGCTCGCGGCCGCTGTTCTCGCGCTCGTCGACGCGGCTGCCGTAGCGGTCGCGCTCGCTGTCCACCCTGTTCCCGAAGGACCGCCTTCCGAAGCGCTCCTGCTCCCTCCCGGCGCCGAACTGCTGGCGGCTGTCGTTCCGGAAGGGCGGCGGCTGCTGCGAGGGCGGCGGCTGCTGGGCCGGCGGCGGCTGCTGGGGCTGCGAGGGCGGCGGCTGCTGCTGCTGCTGCTGCTGCCTCCCGTCTCGGTCTTCGGGGCCCCCCGGGCCGGGCCCCGGCCCCCCCAGCCCCGGCATGCCGCCGGGCCGCACGAAGGGGCCGGGGCCGTGCGGGGGGAAGGGGCCTTTCATGCCGTGGGGCGGGGGCATGCCGAAGCCCCCGGGCCCGGGCGGCGGGCCGCGGTGCATCATGTGCGGCGGCATCGGCCGGGGCGGCATCAGCGGGAAGCGCTGCAGGTGGGGCGGGGGCATCCCCGGCGGCCGCTGCAGCGGGATGAGCCCCGGGCGCGCCCCCAGAAGGCCCGTGGACGGGGCCTGGAGCCCGATCACAGGCCCGGGCGCCACTCCCTGAGAACCTGGAAGGCAAGCAGAGGGGGGTGAGCAAGGACGGGACGCGCCTCCTGTGCAGCTCGAACAAAATCAACGCCCCCCCGCCCCCCCGCCCTCCAGACCTTGTGCCCAGCGCCAGTCCCCGGCTCCTGGGCGAGGCCCGGCACCAGCCGGCACGTGGCAGGGAAGGGGCCGTGGACCAAACTGCAGGCTGTGGCTGCGCACGCATCAGCCTCTGAGCAGGCCCGGGAGGAGCGGGACCAGGAAACGGAGGCGCGACTCCCGGGGAGAGGCTGGGCCTCGGCGGAGCGGCTGGCCACTCGGAGGACGCAGGGCGTGGGAGAGGCCGCACTTGCTCAAGACAACGGAGGCCCGAGTGCCCTGAGGGAGGCCCGGCGCCCGGGAGGCTGGCACGCCTGCCTCCGGAGTCCAGGCCGGGGGCCTCGTGCGGCTGTGCCCGCGGCTGGAGACTCCAGGCGCCGCCTCAGGAAGCAAGTGCCCGCGCTGCCAGGCCCGGAAGCCACTGAGGCCCACGTGCTCACGCCTTTGAAAGGGACAGACTAGCCCCGGCTGGTGCGGCTCTGTGGATGGAGCATCCGCCTGCGGACTGAAGGGTCCCGGGTCCGATTCTGGTCAAGGGCAGATGCCCAGGTTGCAGGCTTGATCCCCAAGTGGGGGCGTGTAGGAGGCAGCTAATCAGTGATTCTCTCTCATCAATGATGGTTTCTCTCCCCGCCCCCCTTCCTTTCTCCCTGAAATCAGTACATATATTCTTTTAAAAAGAAAAAGAAGAAAGGGACAGACTTGCTGGTTTACGTCCATTTACGTGAGGACCGGTCTTGCTTCCGTTTAAGGTTACACAAGCTCAGAAGTATTTCTCTGGGCTCACACTTAAGTAGCAGAACGGCACTGTCATCTCACTTTGTTTATTTCCTGCAAATCTAAGCATGACGCGGCAAATACTGTGCCAGCAGGAGGACTGCCATGGACACGGAGCGGTGACGGTCAGGGTTGGTTACGCCTGGCGCCGGCCGCCCTTGGCACAGGGACAGGAGCCGCAGCAGCCCCGCCCCGTGCTCAGCACTGCCCCATCCTGCTGTTCTGCAAGCACCTCCCACCCGTCTCCCGCTCCTGTCACACTCTCAGCAGCCGGCGGCCCAGGTCCCCATGCGCCTCCTCAGCACAAACACGATGGGAGTTTCCGCTCCAGTTTGCTCCGCCGGCCTCGGCTGCCATGGCCTGAGCGGGCCGCACACAGCCTGGCCTAGCACCACCCCCGGGCCCTGGGTCCCACTTGCTGGAGACAGATACCGGGTGAGCGGGAAGCTGGCGGGGTGACCTGGCCAGGCGCCTAGGAAGCGGGCCATACTGCCTCTTGCCGAGATCCACAGCACACGCGGCACCAGGGGCAGCGCCTGGCCTGGCCGGGGTTCGCGCCGGTGCGGACAGGGACCCTGCCACCAGCGGTCGCGCACGGCAAGCACCACGCCCATTCCCGTCGCTAAAATCACGCAGCAAACCGGCTCCCTCCCTGCAGCACCTGCAGCACGAGGCCTGGCGAGGTAAAACCACGGGACAGCGGCAGGGGTTCAGGCCCAGGTCACCAGAGAACGGGTGCAGGCGAGTCTTTGAGCGAAAACAGTGACCGACCCCACTCCTGACCCCGGAGAACCGGCCTGAGGCCCCCCTCCCAGGCACACGGGCAGTGAGTGACCCGGGGGCTGAGGTGCCTGCAGACTCACCTTCCAGGCTCACACTCTCACTCGGATTTAAGCCGCACACAGAACACCTCCCACTCGCCTCGCCTGCACGTGGCTGGGGACTGGGGTGTGGGCTTCCTTTCACCCCTCCCGGACTGTCCATCCACAGACTCCCGACAGAAGTCCCCCAGTCGCCGGTGCTGGTCTCAGGCCACGGAAAGGCGGAACGGAAGCCTCTTCACTCGCCCGATGGTTGTGCTGCAACAGCAGCTGTATTTCACTTAAAACGGTACCAGGCGGTGGCGGCCCGACGGGCATGCCCGCTGACTGTGTGTTCCCGGGGAAGCTGGCCTCGCCACGCACCCAGGGGACGGAGTGAGTGCCCAGCTAGAGGGCGTCACAGCCCCACTGACCGGTGTCCCTGAGGCCCAGGCTCATTCACATGCACATCGAGCCCCTGCCCCCGGAACCGTCCGTGTGCTGGGCACAGAGAGAACACGCGTGGCCTCTCCCTCAGAAAGCAGGACGCAGCGCGGGGAAGCAGACACGACAACGGACCTGCGGTGGCCGGTCTGTGGCCGGGGGAGGACAGAGGCCGCACGCAGGCCAGAGCTGCGGTCAGCGAGGCGGCCGGGGTCTGAGGAGTCAGAAGAGGATGAAGGGGCTCGGTGACCTCGGCTCTAAACGGGCAGGTGACGGGCGGGGCGGGCGGGGAGCCTCCAGTCGCAGGAGGAGCTCGGAGGAGTTCCCGCGGGGCGCACTCTGCTGTGCGGGGTCTTGTAGGAGGAGTTTCGGGGAGCGGGTGGGAGGGACGCAGGGCAGGCCCCGGGCCGGGGAGTCTGGGCACGGCTCTGGGGGGGCCTGGGAGGGTGATGGGGCCACACAGAGCCCGAGGCCGGTGACCCAGGAGCCAGCTGGCGACGGATCCCGGTGCGAACCCAGAGCTCGAAGGGCAGTCACCCCAGAAACAGGGGCCGAAAGGGAGGCTCTGCCCTGGCTGCTGGCAGAGCGCAGGGCAGCCGAGAGGAGGAGGAGCCGGGGCGTGTGCTGAGCCCAGGCCTAAGAAACACCTGGTAGCTGAGCCAGGAGCCCCCCGGCTGTTCCGGGGTGAGCGTTCAGCCGAGCAGTCACTGCTGTCCAAGCAGAGACAGGCAGGATTACCGAAGCCGGCGGCCAGTGTGGACCGGAGACCTCGGCAGAGGGCACACCGGGTGACATGTGTGCGAGGGGCCGCGGCCGGTCAGGGAGGCAGCCCCGTCCTAGGGTTTCAACTGGACACTCGGAAGGACCCCACAGCCTTCCAGAGAACGCACATTCCAGTGGAGCTTGAAAGAAAAGCTCCGTGTGAGGGGGAGGGAGTGGGGGACGGGGGAAGTGCAGGGCGGCCCTGTTGGTGGGGTGACCAGGCCCCAGGAGTCCTGGCCTCTCACACACAGAACGGCATCCCCTCCAGGCCCTCACCTCCCACCGTCGGGCCGCCCCGGAGGCCACCTCCAGTCCTCCAGTCCCCAAAGCCTCCATGACCCCGCACCCGCCGGAGCCGCCTCCCGCACCCGCCGCGGGGGTCTACGTGCAGCGCTCCGCCCGCCGCGGCGCCCTGGCCCGGGTGGGAGCGTGACCACTCCCTCCTCATCCCTTCCCACCCCCACCAGCCCACTTCACGTCCACACCTCCCTCAGCCCGTCTGTCCCGGAAGAGCCCATGTTGTTTCATAAAACTAAGAGCCCAAGTGCCCACGGGAGGCGCACGATTCAAAGGGTTTGGCTGTCCGAGGCTGGGTAACCTCCACTAACAACTTGGGGATATTTTCACACACACACACACACACCCGCCCCGAAACCCTCCGTCCCTCACGCCCCGCCCCCGGGCAGCCACGCGCTCGGTGTCTGGAGGGACCTGCCGGCTCAGCAGGGACGGGAACAGAGCCCCAGGGCCACCCTGGTGACGGGTCCGCCGCGGCACGGGGCATCTTTCTCGGCTGCACTTCGCAGCTCCGGCCCTTCTGTGGCCCAGCGGACGGCGTGTGATGGCCTCGCTCCCGCCCGCCAGTGTCGCGTCCCGCCTGCACCTGCTCCCTGTGTCGGGGTCACATGGCAGGGACCTTGCGGTATTTCAAACCCCCTCCTTAATCCCGGGTCTATGACCGTGCGTGTTACTGTTACCATTGTTTTGGAGCATCCAAATGGCGCCCATTAGGAGAGGGAACAGCCCTAAGCTGGTTTGGCTCAGTGGACAGAGTGTCGGCCTGCGGACTGAAGGGTCCCGGGTTCGATTCCCAGGCAGGGGACAGGCCCAGGTTGCGGGTTCCTTCCCCAGTGAGGGGCGTGCAGGTAGCAGCTGATCCATGACACTCTCATCATTGATGTTTCTCTCTCCCCCTCTCCCTTCCTCTCTGAAACCAATCAAGAAATATTTTAAAAAGTAGACTGAACACACCCATACCTGCTGTGTCTGGCTGCTCCACCGACGGCTCCCATCTGCCCCCCTCTCCTCAGGCCTCCCTGGTCCCCAGGACCCTCCAATCACCACGCTGTGCCCATGAACAGCCCTGCCCCGGCCAGGGAAAGGGAGGAGCTGCGCATCTCAGAGGAGAAACGGTCAGTGTCGCCAGGAAAGCGGCCGTGAGCTGGGCTTCGGGGCGAGCAGCCAGGCCGTGCGGGCCGAGGGGACGGCTCGAGGGCGCCGAGAGGAAGGGAGGCAGCCACTGCCCGTGGGGCGTGCGGTGGACAGAGGACACGCCAGCCCAGCACTCCACGGTGGACAGAGG
>JAAGEH010000106.1:112564-168363 GCA_011751065.1 Lasiurus cinereus
CAGCACCCCACGGTGGACAGAGGACACGCCAGCCCAGCACTCCACGGCGCTGGCGGCGGCTGGGCCGGGTCAGGGATCAGGAAGAAGCCGCCTCCAGAGGAGCGGGCAGGCGGAGCTGCGGGTGCTGGTGTAGAGGCGGCGCCGGTCGCCCTGGGGACCCCCAGGCGTGAACCCACCGCAGACCCACAGCCTCCCACGGCCAGATGCCACCGGGACAGACCGCCACAGCCGAGAGTCCAGGCCTGAAGGCCAAGGTCAAAGGTCAGGCTGACCTGCAGGGCTCAGGCAGCTGTGACGGGGAGTCGACGCCGATGCCCCCTCCCTGGACCCCAGGGCCCGCCGGCTGCCTCACCAGGCAGGACACTGAGGACGCTCGCCTGTCCTCCCTCGCGGCGGCCTGCTCAGGAGGGCTCTCCCGCGGCTGGCACCTGACCGCAGCCCCGCCCGGGAGTGACTCCGACCTCCAGGACTCTTCCCACGTCAGAGGCCATTTGGTGGACTACAGCACCCCCCAGGCCGCGACCCTGCGGAGATCGGGGCACCGTCCCGGGAAAGCTCTGGAACAGTGGTTCTCAACCTTCCTAAGGCCGCGACCCTTTAAGACAGTTGCTCACGTGGTGGTGACCCCCACCTATAAAATTATTTTCATTGCTACTTCATCACTGTCATCTTGCTACTGTGATGAACTGTAATGTAAATATCTGATAGGCAGGATGTATTTTCGTTGTTAGAAATTGAACATAAAGCATAGGGATTAATCACAAAAACAATATGTAATTATATATTGTGAAATATTTCTAATTACAAATAAATGAAATTTTGTCTTGAATCGTGGTGTAGCCTGGGTAACAGTCTTCATATAACAACAGTAAACTACATGGCTACACTTTACCCTTTGCGACACCGAGGAGCGGTGTGTTGGTCCCTAAGACCATGGGAAATAGGTGTTTTCCGCTGGTCTTAGGCGACCCCTGTGAAAGGGCCGTTCGACCCCCCAAAGGGGTGGAGACCTACAGGTTGAGAACCGCTGCTCTGGAAGGACTCCCGTGCAGGGGCAGGAAGAACACGCGCGATGCCGGGGACGGGCCAACTGCAGCATTAGCGGGACTCGGCAGGAAGGTGACCCTTAAGGATGATCGAGGGGGGTCCAGACCTCAGTGAGAAGGGACTGCAGCTGGGGTGGGAGTGGGGGGAGGACAGGGAGAGGGAGGGACCCAGAATCAGAAGTGGAGCCGGACTGGCGGCCGCCCCGCATGCCGGAATGCACAGCAGCAGAGGGCGGTCCCGAGCCGGACGGACTCCAGCTGAGGCAGCGGAGGATGAGGGTGTTCCCGCACCTCAGCTGACGGGACAGCGGGGGGGTTTCAGGATTGGCTCCAACTTGGAAAACAGGACAATGAGGAGGTCCACTCTGCTGTCGTCTTAAACCGCCACGGAGCCAGCTGCCCTACCACCGAGGCCAGACCCACCCCCAGCCCGACCCCGGCTCCTGCAGCCGCGGACCAGCGGCGGCCAGACAGCGATGTCTGGATGAGGCGGGTGCGTCTTTGGACAGAAAGCTCCGCGCCTCAGGAGCCCACAGCGGTGTAAACGCCTCCACCCCAGGTCCCTCTGCCGCGCTGTGGTGTCTGCAACCACACCCATCGCATCTCGGGGACCCAGTCCCGCATTCCCGAGTCACCCTGCGTTCCCGGGACACGCCGCCTCTGTCCCAGGGGGTTCAGCATTGACAACATGGAGATACTATAGGACAAGACTTTCACTCCCGACTCCCCTGCACCGTCTCCCCGCACCTCCCCCCGGAGCCCACGCTCTACTCAAACCCGAGTCCAGCCCTCACCCAGCGAGGCCATCAGCCCGCGAGTGTTTCCTGTTCGCACCAGCCTTCCCCTCTCCCTGGTCCCCAGTCAGACGACATCATGGCCTCTTGGAGAGAAGAACCAGCCTCTCCCTCACTTTGCTTCTCTCGGCCCCGCCTTCACTGGTCCCCCACACAGAGACCTCAGGTGCGCCCCCCAGCCCACTGGCCTCTGAGACCAGCGCCCAGGGGACCATTCGCGTTGCCCAGCCTCATTCCACTGCACACGGCTGTCAGTCACCCTTCGGCCTGAGCTGAGCCCTCCCTCCGGCCCCAGCTCTGCCCCCGTGAAGAGGCCCCTTCTCCGTGTGCCTCGGTTTCCCATCTATGAAGGGGCCACTGGTGCCCTGCACGAGGAGGGGGTTGGTGGTCAGGCTTCAATGGCTGATGGACACAAGCTCTTGCGAGTCCAGCATGTGCGAACCTGCTGGTGCTCAGGGCTCACTGCGCAGGGCTGACCACCGCCCTGGCCGCCTCCCTCTGCCGTGGCCTGCAGGCCAGGCCGTGCTGACGACACTGGGTTCCTGGGGCTCCCTCACCCTGTGTCCGAGCACAGTCAGAACCCGGCACTGTAACCTGCCCCCTCCACCCCCCCAGACATCGGCTGCTCCTGCGTCCTGCCCCGGCCGGGAGCGGCACCGACTCCCACCAGCTCCTCCTCCTCCCGCACCCGCACCTCAGTTATAAGCGATTCGGAGGCCCCATCCTCAAGGTAAATCGGAACCCAACCCCCACTGGCTCACTGCACCCCTGGAGTCCCCACCCCTCCGACTACAGCAGCATTCAAACTCCTCGCCTCTCCTGCGTTACCAGCCTCTCCTGCGTTACCAGCCGTGGGGCGATGACCCTCATTCAGATCCGACTCCCCGCCCCCGTCCCCCGCAGCCAGGCCCTCACCGCGTTTCTAACCTCAGTGCCCGCCCCTGCCACTGCGCCCTCCGGGGAGCCCCCTCTACGGTTTCTCTACCGGCACCCACCCTCGGCGTTCAGCTGGCCGCCCCTCTATCACACCCCCCGTCCCGCCCGCCACCCTCGCACTGCTTCCCGCACCACCACCACCTGTCTAGGCGAAGGGACGACGTACTCATCACCCACGTGCTCCGGGACCTCGGGTTCCAGGGAGACAGGCCGGCGGCTGCGACAGGTGTTGAAGGTGCCGGTGGTGGCAGAGGCCACGACCCCGCTCGAGGAGAAGGCCATCCGAGGGCCAGGCCTCGCCCTGGGCAGCGAGGCCCCTCAGCCACGAAGGGCCCGGCGAGCCGTGTGCTCCTCCTGGCGGCCGCCCCACCTGGCTGGGTTGATCCTACAGACCGGCCCCGTGCATCTGGCACGAACCTCACCCAAAATTCCCGCTCAAAGAGGTCACCCCCACCCCCACCCCCCGAGGCCCGGAGAGCCAGCTGGGCTATGCTTTCTTCAGTGTCCACTCCGGACTTCAGAAGACGGAAACGGGACAACTCACACGTCGCCTCCTTTTGCCTGGATTCCCCATCGATACGTTTAAGGCACCACTATCCTGAGCCCCAGGCATTTCCCACAGAAGCACAGCCCGAATAGGGAGCGGAGTTCTGAGGACTTAAAGCACAATGTGGGTTATAGACAGTCCTCGGGTTATGTCGGGCTCGATGTACGTTGTTTCATGGTTACATCACTATCTCCATTTTTTTTTTAAAAAGCCATCATTTCGGTGTATGTGCATACGTGCTTTATGTTTTGTATTACTTATTTACCACAAGGTCAGGAATTATCTTTCTTTTACACTGTTTTTACTGGTCACTTCATTCCTGCTGTGCCTGTGCCCCATGTGAGTGATGTAGGTGCTTACGTAGGTGGGTTCCGACTTACAGTGAAAATCGCGTTACGTCGCCCTAGCCAGTTTGGCTCAGTGGATAGAGTCCCAGGTTCGGTTCCAGTCAAGGGCATGTACCTTGGTTGCGGGTACATCCCGAGTGGGGGGCGTGCAGGAAGCAGCTGATTGATGTTTCTTTCTCATTGATGTTTTTAACTTTCTATGTAAAAAACCAATAAAAAATATTGAAAAAAGAAAATCGCATTATGTCGCCATAAGAACAGATCTCCAACGTAACCCAAGGACCTACTGTGTATGAGATTATTAGTTACATTGTGCTTAGAATGTTGTATTTTTAGGAGAAATTTCAGTTTCAACAATTATAATGCGGCACACTGAGACCTATTTTTAGCAGAAGGTACACTTTGATAAAATCTAATGCATGAGAAGCAGAATGTCAAAGAGAGAGAAATCAGAGCTATTATCACTTTAAAATGACTTGGTTTTTGTACAACATGATGGGCAATCAGCTTTCTCCGATCGTCTCCCTGTTTACTCCGCCGCTTTCTGGAGTTCCAGTTTGTACAGTGCAGGCACCGCTATGTACCCACGATCAGCAGAGCCTCAGGGCTGTGACTTCACCGTACGAGCTGCGCTATCAGAACTATGAAGTACAGTTTCCCTACCACTGACTGAGGCCACTGTCATTGTCAGCGGGCAGAACCGATCTTACCTGCCATTCTTCAAGCGACATCTAATGAAACCGCCAAGCCCCAGCGCCTGCCCCCCCTTCCTCAGGCCCAGGCCGCTCCACAGGTGAGTGTGGGGTGCAGGGCACCGCAGGCAGCCAGGCCACACGAGGAGCAGCTTTTCAGTGGGCACGACACCCCTCCCCGGGCTGGGTCTGTTTGAGGGGCTTCACCTGTGAGAAGGGCGGTGTGTCCGTGCCTAACCGGGACCCAGGCCGCGCGGTGCGAAGCCTGCGGGGACTCTGTGAGGACGCCCGCACTGCGGGGAGGTCCGTGCTGAGCAGCTGGGAGCCACTCCGTCCTTTAAAGCTCCCGAAGGGAGGCCGCTCTCTAGGATCCCACGGGCTTGTGTGGGTACCAAGCCCACCACCTGGCCGATCGCTGGCTTACAATTTAACAGAGCCAAACGTCATGGCGAAACTCACCAGATTCAATAGTCATGTGCAAAAATTACATTCAGAAAATTCAATGTTCTCGTGCAAAAAACGTTCTGGGATCGTCTTCACTTCCTTTGAAAGTTACTCACACTGGTACATTGTGCTCTAATGTTCTGACTTAAATGTTAAAAATTAGTAACTATGAGAAAGTTCTGGGCACAGAATCTAAGTGAAATCGCTACAAATCACATACCAACTTTAAGGCTGGCTCCAGAAGCCAATGGTGGAGTTACTCACCTCTGAGGCAGTTTTAAGAACGATAATGGGCTGCAGTACAGCAACCCGGGCTGTTCCAGTATAACAACCGCACACCAGTAACGCCCCCATAATGCCTCTGGGCTCGAATGGGGGAACGTCTGCCCGGTGCGCAGTGTGCCCGGCGAGAGCGCGGGCCGGAGCCTGACCACAGCGGCCGGGGCTGCAGGTGCCCGCTCCGCCGCCGGCTTTAAGTCGAGGCACAAAGTGGCGGGCGAGCAGGCAGCAGGCCCGCAAGTACCCGATTCTTAGGTGTCAGTGCCCCCTCCCCCTCCCCCCCCCCCCGCCCCGACAGCAGGGAACAACCTGGGAGACTCTGCATGTTAATCACTGAACGCACCTGGCAAGAAGAGAGGCTTCACTTTTCCACAAAAGGAATGAGTCCCCCGTAGCGTGATGTTTCCTTGCGGACATTCACACATACCGGCAACAGCAGGGCAGAGAGATGCACCACAAACAAACACTTTTTTGCATCTTTTTATTGTTCGGACACCACAGCAGCCCAGATTTCACAGTGACAGTGAGCTTTTTAATACAACCGCTTACACACATGACAGAGCAGGCCATACAGAGGCACAGTGACACTTCCACAGGAGAGAGTGACTACTCCTGCAGCCCTCACGTTCCTCTCCTGACCGGCCAGCACCCGACTCACCTCCGCTCCGCTGAGCCAGCCGTGCTACTAGCGGCCATGCATTCCCTCAGTCAGTCAGAGTGAGTTACTACGTCACTGTGCACCAAATACTTCTATATCTTCAGGTTGCCACTTACTAAAAAGTTCAGACTCTTCAGAGATGAGGTTCGGGGGGCACCCCACCCCCCGAAGCAGGCAGCCATGCTCCCAAACCAACACCACGCATGTGTCCGATGGTCAGCACCCTTCACGTCAAACCGCCCTCAAGCACGCCGCTGCCTCCCGCCAGCCCATCGGGCCCTGCACAGACGGGAGGCCGCTGGCCACGTGCTGGCCCTGCTGACAGCCACGGCCGCGCGATTTCAGGAGCGGAGGGCCTGGCTGCTTACGCCTCCCAATGACACACTCACCGCCACGTAAAAGGCTTGAGCATCGTTACCGGGAAGGACACCAGTATCAGCTGTGCCACCACCAGCACCCCCTCCCCAGTGAGCCGGCCGCCGCCGCGGCGTGGTGCATGGGCACTTGCATCTGGCCCAGTCCACCTGCTCACCTGAGGCAACCGAGACAAGACGCGTGCCCACCCCCAAAAGCGTGTCCTCTGTCTGCAGAAATGTGGCAGCTACGCCAGTCACAGGGGAGAAAAAGACTTTGGGGCTGCAGTGCAGCACCCCGGGAGGGTGCTCAGGACTGCCCACGGCACCCCCTGTCCGTGGCTTTACATACGTTCACCCTCAGTGTCATTGTCCTTTCCCCCACAGGAACGGAAGTCGCCTCCCCTGACCTCTCCTAGGGTTACGTCACTGGCCCAGCACTTACTCCTGTCCATCCTCCTGAAGGAACGGGAGCACCCAGAGGACAGCGCAGCACCCCGAGTCCCGCGTCCACCACAGGCAAGACCAGCTGCGCCCGTCGCCACCCCCTCCCCCCTCTAGCACAGGGCGGCGCGGGCTCGTCTTCTGGGTACCGCTCCCCTTCCCTACGCAGACATTACCAAGTCCCGCTTCCTGGAAAGTCACCCTCATGGAAGTTTCTGGAGCTTTCCTTCTGATTGAACTGCATTTTAGTAAAAACTACTTATTTTACCAAGTCTTCATTTTAATGTCAAACTTTAACCTTTCCAGATTTGGCATCATCTTCAATGTCTAAACTGTGTTTTAAACGTTACAAGGATCAGAGGGTCAAGTGCAAGCAGCAGGGCACTGAAGACCCCCTCCCCCACCTACTGATATGACCATGTCCCTCTCAGAGCTTCCGTTCCAGTGGGGATGCGGGGGGAGGAGGGGAAACGAACAAAGGGACATCCAAACAGGTGCGTCAGGTAACAACAAGCCCTAGGAATTCATTTTCCTTGCAATGCTTAGCTTACCAAGTTTATTTCTCAAGTGCACCAACGTTTGACCTGTGTTTTGCCTCACATGTTGGATGCAGAGTTTAAATTACACATTTTAGTAGCAATAAGAAAAAAACAGTTGAATCTTTTTTAAATCCTCACCTGAGGGTATTTTTCTGTTGATTTTTAGTGAGTGGAAGAGAGGGAAAGACAAAAATATTGATGTAAGAGAAGCCTGCAATTGAGGTATATGCGCTTGACTGGAATCGAACCCGGGACCCTTTGGTCCACAGGCTGATGCTCTCTCCTCTGAGCCAAATCGCCAGGGCAAGAGCAGAATCTGCAAAACCTAATGTGAGGCCAGAGGCAGCTCCTTCTGCTTCAAGGGCATGTGAAAGTGGGGGTGCAGACTCTCGGAGAGAAGGGCATCTTCTCACTGAGTCAATGACTCCCTCAGCCCAGAAGGCGTGTGAATGCACACATGCTTCTGCAAATGGCCCCGGTGCCCGGCATCCACGGCATTAGGCTGGAACATTCCATTTCATACAGAATTCACAACAGGAGAGCGGGGTGTGAGAGAGGGTGGACAGAAAAGTCTATCCAACTCAGACTCTGTGATTCTTGTGAACCATCTTATTACAAATATGAAAACCAGACAGACGGACGGACAGACAGAACTGACACGCCCGGATGCTAATTTCCCAGCTGCCAGTCCAACGTTCTGCCTATCAGATGGTGTCCAGGGCATGGGCCTCTTGGAATCTCCTCCTCAAACCCATCCTCTGCCACCAGACGTGGCCACTGCTGCAGTATCTGCGACACGCTAACCCACACGCTCTTTCCCTCTCACTGAGCCTGGTGCTACGGGAGACAAAGTCAAGTTTATTGTCAGCCAACACCCAGGGTGAGAGGCCCGAGAGAGCGAGCCACGAAGAAGAAACTGAGTTTAGCTCTGAGTGCAGCACAGGAGGAAGCACAAGTCCCAGCACCCTGACAGGTGCAGGTGCAAAGGGAGCGTCCTGCAGCCCACCCGTCAGAGGGCCAGTGCGCCCTCCTGAAGCGGAGACGGACACAAACGTGCGGACACACCCCTCCGAGAACACGGGGCTCGCAGGCGGCCCTGGAGGACGGAGTGACCGCCCTGGGAGGGTCGAGGCTAATTGTACTTGGCGGGACCACTGCCGGGCAGCAGTGCCTTCATTAGAAGAGGCCAGTCTGACAAGGACACCATGTGTCCATCTGTGACTCAGGGAAGCAAGCCAGGGCCTCCCAGGGGGCACAGTGCACCTCTCCTCCTGAACCAGGGCTACCGCTGCCAGCCGAGCCCAGAGCGCTTAGTGGGAGGGGACGGAGGGGCTGCCCCGCAGGCAGCCAGCATTTGCTGCCACGTGTCGAAGACCATTTTCTCGGCTAGCCCACGGAGGAGGGTACCAAGTCCGGGTTTTTAAAGGTATAGACGGTCCAGACAGGGAAAACCTGCATGGTTACAAAGCTAGGACCCCGGGGCTATGCCAGTCTTGGGACTTTTACCAAGTCCTCTTCCCAGAGATCAATCACTTTCTGATGCCAAAGTAAGATGTGCAGCCCCAAACGTCCATTCGGGACAGACAGACAGCATTTCACACGGGGGCTGTTCCCAGACGGCTCTCGGCGAAGACCAAGAGCACACATTCATTAGGAGGGAGATCTTCCTCCAAGAAAATGCCTCAGAACATTTTACCAAAGTTACCAGTTAAAAAGAAAACAAGCAAACAAACAAAAGAAAAAAAAACAACTATGGGAGAGGAATAAAAACGATGAGGCAAAAGGCACTTACCCAGAAGTGAGACAGGCTGGGTGACCGGCGGGGTGGGCAGACTCGTGGGCGCGGCGGGCGGAGCGGCAGAGCCATACATTTTCACACTGTCACCAGACTCGGCGTTTCCTCTAGCCCCAGACACCACTGTTGGAATGGGATTTCCAATAGGTAAGTCTTTTGTAGGGTCTTCATTTATACCAGCGATAGTAGCTAAGGAATATAATCACACCGACATGTGAAGCTGAATAACTAATGCTCTCCCGGCCACACTCTAGGCCTATTACTAACGCGTGCGCCCTCCGCTCCCGACGCCGAGGAGAACTGCCCACCAGGGAAACGTGCTTACAGTTTGGGATGCTGATGGGCGGAGTGTGAGGAGGAGGAATGGACACGGGCGGAGTTATAGGAGGCGGGGGTCCGGGAGGAAGAAAACCTAGGGCGAGAGAAACAGTCACTGGCGCTGCCCTGCTGCACCTCAGACCCAACACCGCCTCTCGCCCAGCGCGGTACCTGGCGGGAGATGCATGGGGTTGAATCCCGGGCGCAGAAAGGGGGGCGGTGGCGGCGGCGGAGGCACGCCAGGACCGAAGCCCGGCGGCGGAATTCCCAGAGGTGGCGTGAAGGCGGGCGGCTGGAGCGCACCAACCACGGGAGGCCCTGGCTGGTGTGGGGGGACCTGGAGCGGAGGAGGGAACATGAAGCCACACATCCAGCCCCTCTCCCACCGACACCGCGAGCAGAGACAGAGGAAACAGCTTGCTGGAAAGCAGACGTTTCCCAATCTCTTCTTCTGCGAGTAAATGGAGACAGGTGGAATCTGTACCTGCCCCACGCTCAAAACCCAGTGTGCTCGCTGCTTTACGACCCCAGATCCACACTGCCTCCAGCGCTGGCTGGCAACTCGGCAGCCTCTGCCCGCTCAAACAAGGTCCCCTGATCTGCCAGGAAGTCTGAGACTATCGCCTAAGAAAGCCCCCCACCGATCCCCAGGGATCTGATCGCAGAGTCACACCGCTGGGCCAGCTCTGATCTGAGCAAGCGCACACTCTCTAGACCTCAGTTTATCTATCTGTAAAATGGAAAAGTGCCAACCTCAATAATCATGGGGATTAAAGAGTTACAATGCATGTGAAGTGCTAGTGCCTGGCACTTAATAAACACCCAACAAATAGTCACTATTGTTTAAAAAAAAGTATGAACGATTTTAACAAACGAGTCAGGTTTCTTAAATGAACGCTGACACACTGACTCTTATTTAAAATTGGGCCTGAAGGGCATATCTGAAAGGTCGACTACAGAGTGACCACCCAGGAAGTCCCTTTATAAACTGTCACAGCCAAAGCAAGAGGCGAGAAACCCCAGTTTTGTGTTAGTGCGAATTTACCTGGGAGACTCAATGTAAGAAAAAAGAAAGGAAGGTACTGAAAGACAAGAAAAATCTAGCAGGTAATATGGAAACCGTGGGTCAACTATCAATCATTTACCCAAAGGTGTTTTATTGAGATGAGGTAATGGGACACGCCTCACTTAACCCTCAAACCGTCCGACAGAGGAAGGCCAGAGGCGGGTGGGAGAGGGCAGCTGCCTGTTTACAGACAGAAGGGTGCTTGGGGCTCGGCTATTGCCCACGGTCAACGGGGCTGGGACTGAAGCTCTGATCTACCAGAACCCAGCCCTTTCTCTGAAGAACATACCTTCATGTTAAATGGCACTCAATTTATTTTTTTAAAAATTCATGCTAGCCCGCCCAAACCAAAGATTTAGAAACATCTTTCCCTCAAAACAGCTGCTTGTAGGGTGTGAATCCAGCTCCCTCAGAGCCTAAGTCCATGGAAATCAGGATCCGGTAAGGAAACAAGGTAAAGTAGAAAGAGTAGGAGACACGAATGGGTTTGCATCTCAGGTCTGACACGTCCTAGCTAAGATACTCTGTAATCTAGACAGATGTGAGGCAATACGAGTGCGTTCTGGTCTCATGAACATTACTTAAAAATGTGTTACAGAGCTCATAAGCAACAGGTTGGACATATCAAAATACGACAAATTAACGACTCAGGCCTTTGGCTATGAACGCAGACACACATCTGCGTGAGACCGGAAAGGTGTGTTTCAGAAAGGTGCCGGCTGAAAGGACGCCCGGGCTCCTACCTGTGGGGGCGGGACTGTGATGGGCGCGGGGACGGGAATCGGAGGGACAGGCACAGGCAAAGGCTTGGGTACAGGGGACACCGGTTCTGCATGGGAGCTTTCGGCCCCTCCGTTCTGAGCGACTTCATTCTCATGCTTCTTGGTAATTCCTTTCCACTCTGCGGGAATGAGAGAAACTTAACAGCACAGCTTACCATGTCAGGTTAAACTTAATCCTTACGTGATTTTTAAATATTGATTATAATAAACATGAAAACACCCCAGTGGCCTAATTATTTAAGACTGCCCATGCTAACCTTATAAATAGTATTTAAATTAGCAACATGCAGAGAAACCAAGATGGCAGCATAGGTAAACACCGAAACTGCTGCCTCGCACAACTATTTCAAAACTACAGCTAAAAGCCAGAACAGACATCATCCAGAACCACAGGAAGGCTGGCCGAGTGGAAATTCTACAACTAGAAGGAAAGAGAGGGACTCATGGAGACTCAGAGGAGCTGCAGGAGGCAGAGGTACTGAGACATGCGTGTGGAGAGGACTGACAACTGAGTGTGCAGCTGGCTTTCTCAGCGGGAGGCAGACAAAAGCTCCCGACTGCGCTGAACTCCAGTTCCGGGCGAGACTCTGGGGACCCAGACTCATTAGGGGAGAAACTGGACTGCCTGGCAGTGGGCAGAATTCGAGGGCGGCTTTCTCTCAGAGGTGCTGGCAGCGATTACCACGGGATACTGAGACCCAGGGGCCTTTTAAGGCAGGGCTGATGGAAAACCAATGCTGTCTGCTCCGCCCTGAGACTCCGCCCCATCCAAGCTGAGCACAGAGGCTTTTGCAAGTCTACTCCCATAAGAATGTCTCCAGCACAGTTCTCCCAGCATAGACACAGCTGATCCTCACACTCAAGAGGCCTAGAGATCAATTCCTCCCAGTGATACCAACAACAATCAAGATTTAACTACAACAAGACTGCATACACTGTCCATAAAGGGGTGAATCAAAAGTGTGCACCTAGCCGAAGCCAGTTTGGCTCAGTGGATAGAGCATTGGCCTGCGGACTGGAAGGTCCCAGGTTCGATTCCGGTCAAGGGCATGTACCTTGGTTGCGGGCACATCTCCAGTGGGGGGCGTGCAGGAGGCAGCTGATCAATGTCTCTCTCTCATTGATGTTTCTAACTCTCTCTCTCCCTTCCTCTCTGTAAAAAATCAATGAAATATATTTTTTAAAAAAAGTGTGCACCTCAGGTAACTGGGGGAGACTGAGCCACTGGGCCCCATAGGACACCTAGCACACAAAGCTACTCTATCAACTCAAGGAAGCAGCGAAAATGTGGAGACAAAGAAACAGATCACAAATGAAAGAAATGGAGGAAAGCAAATGACTGGATATAAAGTTCAAAACCATGGTTATAAGGTTTTTCAAGAATTTCCTAGAAAAGGCTGATAAATTTAGCGAGACCCTCAAGGATATGAGAAAGGATCAACTAGAAATTAAGCATACATTGACTGAAATAAAAATATCATACAGAAAACAGCAGACTAAATCATCACAAGAATCAAGTTAAAGATATGAAATACAAACAAGCAAAAAACACTCAACCAGAAAAACAAAAAGAAAAAAGAATACAAAAATGTGAAGATACTGTAGAAGCCTCTGGGACAGCTTCACACATACCAACATCAGAATTGTGGGGGTGCCAGAAGAGAGAGAGAGCAAGATACTGAAAACCTATTCAAAGAAATAATGACAGAAAACTTCACCCACCTGGTGAAAGAAATAGACTTACAAGTCCAGGAGTGCAGAGAACCCCAAACAAAGGGAATCCAAAGAGGACCACACCAAGACACATCATAATTGAAATGCCAAGAGCAAAAGACAAAGAGAATGTTAAAAGCAGCAAGAGAAAAACAGTTCATTACCTACAAGGGAGCACCCATACGACTGTCAGCTGATTTCTCAACAGAAACGATGCAGGCCAGAAGGGAGTAGCAAGAAATATTCAAAGTGATGAATAGCAAGAACCTACAACCCAGATTACTCTACCCAGCGGAGCTATCATTCAGAATTGAAGGGCGGATAAAGAGCTTCACAGATAAGATAAAGATAAAGAAGTTGATCACCACCAAACCAGTATTGTATGAAATGCTGAAAGGTACTCTTTAAGAGAAGAGGAAGAAGAAAACGGTAAAGGTATCAACAAGTGAATCCAAAAATCAAGTGAATAAAAAATCTGATGAACAGAATAAACTGGTGAATATAACAGAAGCAGGGGCAGAGAAAGGGAGTGGACTGACAATTCTTGCGGGGAAAGAGGTGTGGGGGGTACGAGAACAGACTGGACAAAATCGTACACCCATGGATGAGGACTGTGGGGGAGGGTAAGGGCAGAGCATGGGCCGGGAACCCTGTGGAGGGGAGCTATGGGGAGAAAAAAGAGGAGCAATTGTAATAATCTGAACAATGCAGATTTATTACATTAAAAAATGAATTAGCAACATGCAAAAAGCCAGGGCTCCCTGTGCGCCACGCACCGCACAGACACTTGGACTAAGAGGCTAGCTCTCAGCACCGCCTGCAGCAGTTCCGCTCTGATGATTCCCGTGTTGTGGGAAAACCAGGAAACCTGTACCGGGCCCACACCAAGGGAGCGGAGAGCTGCCATTCCCCGACACACCGGCCTCGTCTGTGTTTTGTGTGGACAAAGGATTGGAGAGGAGCAGCCTCCTGGAATGCCGGGCACAGCCAACCCGGCCCCCGTGGCCCCCGACCCGGCTGGGAGTGTAGGTGAAGGCATCGTGCACCGAGTGGAGGGCCTGGGAGCAGTCAGTCTGCACCGACCACCTGCGTGGCTCCAACCACAGCTCCCGCTGCACATGCCCCACCCGTTCACTCCCCCGGCCACGCCAGCCTGGGCTCCTCGCTCCTCCTGCATCAGGCCCCTGATCCCTCTCCGGTCATGCCCAGAGCGGCTGCCACTTGCCCTACCATCCCACTTTCCATGCGGCATCTCTACTAGTCCTGACCACAGACAACGGCACCTCCTCACTTCCCAGACGTCGCTGGACCTGCACACATGTTCAAAGAAGCCACGCCAGCCGGCACTGCGTTACCTGGGTTAAGCGTGTCGCTGTCCAATATGCCTCCTTCACAAAAGCTCTCCAGCTCCTCAGGCTTGACTTTGTCCCAAGGCACGTAAGTCACCCCCAGCTCCACGTCCCAGTACTGCTTGTAGTCGGCCTTGATGCCTTTGTTTAAGGCCCAGGCAATCTGTTCATGTTGATGAGGGAGAGAAAGGGAGGAAGAGAACGGCCTAAGTTTCGAGAGTTCGGTTCCCACCATTCCACTCAAGCAGAGCTGGGCAGCAGGGGCAGCTGGCCTCGCTGTCCTGGGCCTTATCTGCCGCCAGGAAATCGGTGCCCACTGGTCTCACTCTGTCGTACAATGGGAATTTAACTGGCACCACCTCCTTACCCCCTTCCCCCAACGACCCCCAGCCCAGTCAGCACAAAACTTTTCGAAAAGACAAATATTTATCAGGCAATTGCCAACTTCCCTGAAGACTGAGCACAGGGGGACACGTTTTGAAAGCCGGGGGCCTTGGAATTATCCGGCATTAACAAAGCCATTTGTGGGCCAATCCCAGGGCAGTGTTATGACACCAGGAAACACTGCCAGTGGCCCTCAGGGAAGAAGACCCATCATCTATATCTTTTCTCCTGGCTTCGTGGAATATTTTCCATAGTTAATTCTAAGATGAAATGACAAAACTTTAAATCCAAAATTTTTAAAATAACAAGGTAAAACATTTTACTAAATATTATATTTAAGCCAGCCAGTGTTGCTCAGCGCCTGAGCGTCGACCTATGAACCAGGAGACCATGGTCGATGATTCCCAGTCAGGGCACATGCCCGGAGTGCGGGCTCGATCCACAATCAGTGGGGGGTGTACAGGAGCAGCCCATCAAGGATTCGCTCTCATCATTGATGTTTCTATCTCTCTACCCTTCTCCCTTTCTCTCTAAAATCAATAAAAATTTAAAAAATAAAAAGAAATATTATATTCAAGGCACTAATACCTTGAAGGCCTGTCCTATCTACATTAAAAAAGTAAAAATTCTACCATGAACCTAACATTTAAAATTTGGTAACCTTAACAGACAACCTCTTTTTTTAAAAGACGCATGTGAAATAAGCTTGTGTCCAGAATTACAGTTTAAGAAAGGAAGCCTCAGGCAGAACACTGTACCTTTATGGACTTCTGGTTCACTTTATAGTTTCCTCGGCTTAACTTCTGCAGGGCCCGGTAAGCGTCTTGCCTATGAACCATAACAATATAGGCACAGCCTCTGGGAGGAATCATCTGCTCCAGAACGTTTCCGTATTAGAAAATATGGTCACAGCATCGAAGAACAAGATACAAGTCACCATTCCGACAGCCCCAACCATACCATCTCCCCTCTCAAGCCTGCGCTCCATCGCCCGAGATTAAATACCTCGGAACTGGCAACCTAAGTTTGGTCTCAACGGCCAGTTATTCATGGTCCTGCAGTCCCCTACACTTTGTTACATAAAGACTTTTCTAGAAAAAGCTTTTAAACGTGGTTATTAAAGATACATGATGAAAAGCAGAGAATGCTAAACACGGACTCAGAACACTGAACTCTAGCCACACTGTCTATAAAACCTGGGCAAATGTTAACTGGGTACCCATCCTTAACTTCATGAAATGACAATCCCATCTGTCCACTGTCCTTAAGTAACTGGATAAACACTCACATTAATCGATTCGATTGGACCAAACTCTTCTAAGAGACTGGCAACGTCCTGCTGGGTCGTCCTTTTGTCCAGCTGTCCCACCCAGAGTGTAGTGCTGCAAACTGAGAGTACAGTACCGTCAGACACACGCACACCCGACAGGGACCGCCCTGTACCTGCCACGAGAAAACCACGAGAACCAAGCACGAGTCACGTCGGGATACCGCAGGCCCGAGGAGCAAGTCCCACGTGCCAGTACATGTACATGTTCCAGAAACTGCGGCGCTGCTTCCGGAATAGAAACCGAATCGTGCGCACACACAGCGTTCAAAACACTGGCCTCGCGGACAGACCTCCGATGCGGTCCTACCCGGGTCCCAGCCGACGTGGCCAGCCAATTCGCCTCACGGAGTCAGAAGTTTACATCTGCCCCGGGCATACAATTACAAGCCAGACTGGCTCTGGATGTGTGACACACACTCTTACACACACTTTACGCACACAGAGAATCAGGAAAACAATGCAAGGTAATACCGTCTGTACACAGGAAATCCTTAGAAAACTAAGGGAGTGCTGTGATTCTGGGGAAACAGTCAATAAAACCTCTCCGTTGTATGGGAGTTGGCTAGAATTTGTATTTCCCATCCTCACGCCTGACTGCTGCAGACGCTAGCTTAACGGGCAAAAGCAAGCCCGAGCGTGTGCACTACACCAAGGAGACGCGATAAAGCAGCGTCTGCCGACGAGTGGGGAGGCTTGGAGTCCATGACTTGAAGAAGATGCCCGACGCCCGACTGAAGGGGAGCTAGCTCACCGCTCGCAGTCTCAGACTTGGCGGGAGGAAGGCCTTTCTGGCGGCGCTCTCTCTCTTTCTCTCGGTCCCGTCTTTCTTGGGACCGAGAGCGAGGAGAATGGCGGCGTCTGTCGCGGGACCGAGATCGAGAGCGTCGATGCCGAGACCGTCGAGATCTGGAACCAGACCGAGAGCGCCTCCTCTTTGGTGACCTAATATGTTCGGGAGGAAAATGGACAGCACACGAAGAACAGTGTTTAGGCAGGTAAGCACGTGTTCGTTTGAAAAAGACACAAAAATATAAAGCAGGTAATTTAAGAGTGAATGTGTGGAAACCGACAGCAGGGAGTCTATGGGAGTGAATAAAGGAAGAAGCAGGCAGCTATGGCGTGCTCTCATCGCCGACGCCTCCGGTGCTGCGCTAACGCCAGGCCTGCAGTCACAGCTGTCACCTACCTTCTCACCAGGCCCTTCTCCGTGGCAGTGACAGTGCGTGCGAGCGATCTGTACACGGGCCCACGGCAGCTCCCGGGGAACACATGTGGGTAAGACCACTGACCTCAGGACGGTTTGCAAGTACTTCCGCTCCAACTCACACAGAGGCACACAAGCACACCCAGTCTATTGATTCACCCAACGTGGAACCAATCCAACTCTATGCTCCTGACATGTAGGACCGGAAGAACATTTTCCATAAATTACCTGGATGCTGACCTAGATCTCGACTTTCTGTTCTCAGACATATGCCGCTTCACCTCTGGAATACAAGGCTGTTCTACTTTCATTTCCTTTAAAGACAAAACAGACAGCTGTCATTAAACGAGAAAAGGGAAAATTGTACACAGGGCACAGGACAAAGCCTAAAAGCAGTACTTTACAAGTCTCTTGTCCTGAACAGTCTCTTTTGGGACTTGAGGCCAAATCACCAGTTGAATGATCACTGGCCTTCAGTGGCCAAAACCTGACACTGTTCCTCAGGCGAGAGGAAACACTCTCCTTTGGAAATCCCTTCGTGTCGGTGACACACTGTCTAATAAGCCACCGTTAGGGACTCGTTAAGCATTCTGTACTCTATCTCAATCCCCAGGAACCTGATAACATAACAACATTACGCCCATTTTACAGACGAAAACGGGCACAGAGAGGCTAGAAATGCAGGTGACAAGCGGACAGGCAGGAACCAGCACACCAGTCCAGGCAGCAGAGGTCGTCACCAGCGAGAAGGGAGCTCGTACCTGATGTGCTTTCTGTGCGAGGGGCTCGCTGGGGGCCGGGAAAGGGGCCGGGAACGGCTGCTGCACGGGAGCAGCTGGAGGAAGCACCGGCGGGGCCAGGGCGGGGAACGCGGGTGGGGGCAGAAGGCTGAATCCCGGCATCTGTCCATTAGGAGGAAGCGGGACCTTGGTTTTGAAAGAAAGGGTAAGAGTAGATTTCAAAGAACAGCTACCAAAAACAAATTTTAAAGCCCCGACTTTCATATGAAACTAAAATGCCTTCAATAAATTGTTATCAAAGAAAAACAACGATGCATAACAGTAATGAACAAATTCCACAGATAATCATTAGTTAAAGAACTGTTACATATCCACGTATATATGCAGGTTAAAAATCCCATGACTCGTTTTATTTTATTTTATTTTTATATAGATTTTATTCATTTTTTACAGAAAGGAAGGAAGAGGGATAGAGTTAGAAACATCGATGAGAGAGACATCGATCAGCAGCCTCTTGCACGCCCTCCACCAAGATACATGCCTTAACCGGAATCGAACCTGGGACCTCTCAGTCCGCAGACCGACGCTCTATCCACTGAGCCACACCGGTTTCGGCCCCATGACTCATTTTAAAATTATGAACACACAAGTTTGGGACTGATATATGTAAAGATATAACTTCACTTATTGTGAGGAAATCATGGGACAGACTGAACTTAAAATCAGAGGCGCTCTGATTTGGGGGAGAAAGAGCTAGAAGCACTGGCTTATAGGCTCATTCTTTAAAAAACGAGTCTTTAAGGAGACTTGCACCTAACATGCCTATTTGTAGGATTTCTAATATAATAACGAGCGTAAACCGCAACTTAATACATTTCTGCATGTGTCATTCCAATGTCAATTCAAATATAAATATAATGTCACAAAAGAAGTATTCTTTCTAAATCATTTATAAACGTTCTATAACTGTTAAAACATTTGGAAATAAGGTTTCATAGGTTTTCTTCATATTTTAAATAGGTTTATAAAATACTTTTCAAACTTCATCAAGTCATTAACGTATCAGTATCAACTTCCTATGACCACATGTCTAAATGGACTGGAGTGAAGTGAGAGATGAGTCCAGTCTGGACAGATCTCTGAGAACCTTGCCGGTACGCAGGCCATCAAATTTACTCCCGGGACCAGCCATACAGCAGACTCGCTGCACAATCAGAACCAGTCTCTAGAGTCACTGTAGCCCTGGAGGGCCAGGATCTGCACTTCTTTAAAAAAAAAAAGTTTTATTGAATTTAGAGAGAGAAACAGCGATGAGAGAAACATCTCAATTGGCTATCTCTTTGCACACCCCCTCGGATCAAGCCCAAAACCTGAGCGTGGACCCGACCAGGAATTGAACTGGTGACCTCGGGGTGCATGGATCAATGCTTAGCACACCGAGCATACCACCTGGGCAGGATTTGCATTTTTTAAAATGCCCCTCTCCGCCCCATTAATTAGATGCAGAGTGGAGCTTAAGTAACACTCAATTAGAGGATTTGCTGAAATAAATCCAGTGAACACATCTCTACTCCCTGCACATCTCAATTCTCCGGTGTGCCAGGCTGTCAGTGCAGACTCCCAGCGCCACGCCCACCGGCCGAGCTGACAGCCTCGAAAGCATCTATCGCACACTGAGCAGCGTCTCCGCACAGGGAAGAGCGCGACAGCAAACCGGCCAGCTCCCTGACACAGGGCCAGGGTCTGTTGCTCTGTAGAGGGCGTTACAGTGATGCCCGCTGTTAAAGTAGGAGCATGCAATAGCTGGCATCCCTGTTTCAGTTAACGCAAAAAGCAACCCCAAGCCAGGATGTGCTCAACAGCGCTTACTGCAGCTGAAGTGCTCCTATCCAATCACGCGGCTGAACGGGGCCTGGGAAGGGCAGCCCCAGCCGGAATGAGACCTGCAGACAGAACTCACCGGAACCTGGTGGTGCGCTGGGTCCTGCTGCATTGCCATCATCGGAGGCGGGAACGGATCCATGTTCTGGTGCTGGGGGTACGCTGGCTGCTGCAAGCCATCTCCGGGGTACCCACTGGAAAAGCACGAGCGATCTTTACCAGTTCCACCCCACACGCGATGCTCAGCCCCCTTACACGGAAGCACAGAGAATGCTCTCCAGGAGCCTTTGGGAATCAACAAGTTCTGGCTCATCTATTGGCCTCCAAACTAACTGATACACTGAGCACCATTCCCAACTGAAAAGCTTTTTGAAAAACATTTTTTAGGTGGGAGAAAACCCAAAATATCAGTATTTAAAAAGACAAGGACTGAATGTGGAAAACGATCTTGCCACCCCATTTCCTATGCTGCGCCCTTGCCAACACGCCGACCACGCGCACCGAGGGGCGGAGACTCACAAGGGCGCCGCCTGTGGTGGAGACGCAGTGGGCACGGCGGCAGGGGGCGGGGCCGGGGCAGCAGCAGGTGCGGCGGCGACAGAGGTGGCGCTGGCAGCGGCGGCAGCAGCATCTTCTTTCTTCGATTCTTCCACAGCTTCTGGCTCATCGTCATAATCAAACCGATCAAGCAGCTTCTGCAACAGGGATGTCGGGGTTCCACTTTAGAATTCCGACATCATTCAGTGCCCAAAACTTTACAGAAACAACAGATGTTCCCACCTCTAATGCACCACACTGTCACGTACAACCTCCCTTCCCACACGCCCCTCGCAGCTGGTTCAGACAAACGCTGTTACCCCAGTGCCGTTCGAAATGGAGTTTCTGCTCTGCTTTTCCTCCCTCGCTACAAACACTCTTCCTTTCGGACCATCGTCTAATGCTACTTTATTAATGTAGCAATACACGCCTTTACTGACTCAGTCCTGTTTCCAGACAAAAGCTTGGGAGCTTTGCACACATGGCAGTGGTGCGCATTTCAGCAGGCTGCAGAAGGTACACAGTGCAAGATCGTCTTATCCAACTGCTACGAGTGCCCACAGGAAAACGCCCGGCTGCCCGCCCACGAGTGCTCCAGAGGAAAGAGCGACAGGCACAGACAGGGCTGCACGGAGAAGCCTCTCTCTCGGAACTCGCGGCTCCTTCCGGTCACCAGGCACATCGACCAGAAAAGAACGAGCGAGCAGGCACTGCACCAGGCCACATGTCTGGAGAGCCATTTCAGCTGCGATCGCACTTGTTCAGAAAGGAAGGAAGTTGCACAACGCCCACCGCCGCTGTGTTTTGGTGGACGGCACACACTCCACCGTCACGAGAAGCGTGGGGTGCGGACAGAGTTTCTTCTTTCACAAACAAGAGAACTAAACTCGGGCATCTGGCAATGGAACCAGGATGAACAGTCAGTAAATGGCAGACTCAGGAGGCAGATGCGGCCTTTTCGACCTCAAAGCCCCGTGTCCGGCGTCCAGGAGCAATCTCCCCTGCAGCCAGGCCATTCTGCTCAGGGGTTGCCAGCCTCGCATTCCGAAACGGGTGGCGCTCGGCTAGTTCTGCTGGAACTTCACTGGATGGAAGGTTTCTGAATTCGGAAGGGACCGCACCTGTGTCTTTGTCGTTCTAGGCCACGCGATTCAGGTTCTCACTGTAACAGCGCTCCCACAGGACCCGGCATCTCGCGGTTTTACGCACCTTGCGTCAGTCCAGTACAGGCGCTGCCATCACGATCTTTAGTGGTGCACACTGCCTGCCTGCGCAGCTCAGCACCAGAACAAAGCCAAGTTCAAAGCTCGGGTCTAAATGGTCTACCAGAAAAGCCACTGATGACCTCTAAGGTTTATCACATATAAATGTATAGTTAAAGTCTAAGGACTACCTACCTATTGCTTAGGCAAAGATTTGAAACGATTAAAAAATTACAGTAATGCTGAGACCGGTTTGGCTCAGTGGATAAGAGCGTCGGCCTGCGGACTGAAAGGTCCCGGGTTCGATTCCGGTCAAGGGCATGTACCTTGGTTGTGGGCGCATCCCCAGTGGGGGGTGTGCAGGAGGCAGCTGATCGATCTCTCTCTCTCATCGATGTTTCTAACTTCTATCCCTCTCCCTTCCTCTCTGTGAAAAAAATCAATAAAATATATTAAAAAAAATAAAAATGAAAAAATTACAGTAAGGTCTACCCAAAAATACATTTCTGTTGCTTTTTAGGCAACTGAAGATCTATGAATCAGTTGAAATAAACTGTTCGGTTTGACTAGCTTAAAACAGACATTTTTAGCAATACGAAAGGCACAGAATTCCTTTTTCCAAATGTGATATAAAACCAAACATTGACCATCCCACTTCAGGTCAAGCATTAAAGGAATCACAACTCAAAGGAACGAGACAGGGATGCCAGTAGCACTGCTTTTCCTCAGCATTCTCCTGGAAGTCCTTGCCACCCGTGCATTAAAAAGGAGAACAGAACCAGGCAGAGTGTGGGAGAAAAAGTAAAAAGTAACTACCTGCAAAATCAGAGAACCAGCTATTAAATTAGGTGTTTAATACCAGGACCATTTTACAGGATAAAGTAAAAATAAATAATTTGTGCACTGTCGTCATTAACCAAATGAAATGTTCTGAAACACTAAACCTGAAAAATACCTCGGGATAAATAAACAAATGTACCCCACATACAAAACAACCCTGCGGTATATGGAACTGGATAAAAACCATCACCCCTTCTTAAATCAACCCTCAGTTCATGAATTCTAAAACGTGTGCAGGCCCACTAGGACAGTGTGCTGCGCCCCTCACTGTACGTGCCATGCTGGCTGGTGACGGTGCCCAGCTGTTTGGTCAGCATTAACCTAGGTGAACTGTGACGGTGTTTTAGTGTGACTCACATTTCTCTGAGGGGCTCTGAAGGAAGAAATACCCTCCAAAATTTGCGTGGCCCCAACCAACCCGTTGAACTTGGTTTCCTGAAGAAGGACTCCTCAGGCCAGCAACCCAGACTGATATAGACACTCACACGAGTGGCCAGCTCCAGGCTGCCCCACGAAGGCCAATCCGCACGCCTCCCCAACCGCCTGAGCCAGAACCTCAGAAATCCACACCCCTTCCTCTGTCCTTCCCGTTCTCTAGTGTGCGCTGTGCGTATAAAATTGGCTCGGTTTCTCCGGAGAACACTGAGCATAATCTTGGCTCAAGAACAGCTAAAGAAAACCTGGGGCGGAGGGGAGGGAGGGGGATGTGATACCTGGAAATAATATGTGATATATAAGTTACAGGTACTTAAATTATCATAACAAATACATTAGTGGGACAGAACAGTGTCTAGAGATAGGCACAGAGACAAATGAGAATTTAGTCTCAAATAAAAACAGTGAGGGAGAATTAGTTCTTTCTAAAAATATAAAGATTTAATTATCTTGATCCATATTCTAAAGTAGGTTCCCAAAAAAATGAAGAGACAAATGTAAAAAAGAACTGAAGAGACAAATGTAAAAAACAAAAATACAGACCACTAGAAGAAAATATAAAATTAAAAAGATACAGGTGGGAAGAGGTTTCCTAATCAAAATACGAAGTCGGAAGTGAGTAAAACTACTGTATGGAAGCATCTGCCCCACGTGTGCATGGAAACAGTTCTGAAAAGCACACGCCAATCTGTGAGAGAAGTGGGTTAGAGCATTCTGCATTATTCGTGTTTTCCCCTCAAACGTGTAGGCCTTTTGCACTCAACATTTTATCCAACCTTCTTCTAACCAGTAGTCACTCACAGATTACCCAGACACAGCCCTGACCAGGTGGCTCAGCTGTTAGTGTCATCCCGCTAGCCAAGGCTGCAGGTTCAATCCCTGTCAGGTCACATGCAAGAACCAGCCCATGAGTGCATGCATGCATAAGCAGAAGAACAAGAGGATGTGTCTCTCTTCCCACTCTCCTCTCTGAGAAAAAAATCTATAAAAGACACGGTGACAACCAGTGTTCACTGCACAGTCTTAACTGGAACCACCAGCGTCTTTTACATAAAATATAATGAAAGTTACTATATTTTATCATTAGAATGCTGGAGAGAAATCAGAAACCTCACAGATGATTCAAAGTTAGCATTTATTCCTAGGACCTTCAACCTTGTGCTTTCTGTAGTGAAACCTGAAATAAAATGTTATGCAGCCATAAACCCACAAGAAGAAGAATGGAACTGCCTGGGCTAACATTGCAGCCCGCAGCTCGAGCTGTGCTCTTCGGCACGTCTCCACCCCGAGCGCTGCCCCTTGAAGATGGGAGCCCCCCAGTACACGAGGACCTGCACAGCCTACACCCTCGTGCCGACGTGGTAACCAGGGCTGTTAACACCACGCCCAGGAGGCAACCGAAATGTCCACTGAAAGGGGGCAGCTGAAGAGTGGTGTGCCCGGAAATGGACTGTGCCTCGCAAGCGAAAAGGCAGACCTCAATCTGTGAGCTCACAGCATCAACAGAGAGACGCGGCAAGACGGGTAAGAGCGAAGCAAGTGAGTGGCAAGGCATCTACCCCAAGAAGTACGTCCTAAGAGGCACAGCACAGCGCTACAGCAGTGACTCCAGTGCGGGGTTTAGTGGCACCTGGTCTTTTACTTTCCTTTACCCTGTTCGCTTTTAGGTTTTTAGCCTTTATTTCGTTATTTCCTGAAAAGGCTTTGCAATGAGTGTATATATTAAACTTGTAGCCAGAATTAAAACAGTGTTTGATGCTGTGGGGACGCCTGCAAGCACAGGATAATACAACCAGCAAGACCCAGCGATGCGAGAGGAGGGCCGGCTTCGCCGCCCAGTGAGGGAGGGACACGCGGGCGCCCGCCGTGGGAAGCGGTGTACCTTGTCAAACGCCGTGGCCTTCTGCTCGGGCGCGGGCGCGGTCTTGAGCTGAGCTGTGATGGCCTGGACCTGAGCCATCACCGCGTTGTCGATAGCGGGAGACTGCGGCTTTGGGGGCTGCTGAAAGGTCTGAAGGATCTGCTGAAGCTTCAAGAACAGAACACAGGTCAACCCCTAACAAAGCATCATCACTGTATCAAAGACATTTCACTAAAAATTCTGAACGGCTGACTCAAAATAGCATCGGCACAGAGTCAACGAGAAGAAAGGATCAACATTTCGGTGCTGGTTAAGGCTGCTGTGAATAAATACAGCCAGGATTCCATCTGTGTGGCTTAAAGCGAGAAACGTACGCTGACGACCCGCTGGCAGGAAATACTGGTCAGAAAGAGCACACACGCCACTGCGAGCGAGGTCAATGTCTGGGAGCTGCAAGCATCATCTCCAATCACATGATGTCGATCCAGCCCGCGGGGCCAGACCGTGGGCAGCGTGGCCGTGCGCGCCCTGGTCTCCTCCCGGGCACGGCTGCTGTGCTGCCGGCTCCCCGCTCCGGCCCCCACCCTCCACGCCGTCCGTCTAGTCAGGCTTTGCTAGCGGGGAGCACCATTTCCTCCCCCGTGCTCGTTGTCAGGAAGAGAAACAAGGACCCCCCAGTCCTCAACAGCAAACACCTCCTCTGGGTCCTTTACCTGCTGCCCTTGGGTCGTCTGGAACAGCTGGGCCACCGCAGCAAACGCGTCCGAACTGGGCAGCGGCTGCACGGGGGGCACAGAGTTCGCCGTGACCAGCGGGGGTTCAGAAGAGACCTTAACCGGCGGCGGCGGCGACCCTGAACAAGAGGAGGTCGTGAGGGCTAAGCAAACTCTCGCCGGCCCATCTGCTTGGCCCTGTTAAGCTTCCTCACAGCGCCCGCTCCGTGTAACAGCGAAAAAGAGACTGCGCTGCTAGAGTGGGTGCTGGACCAGGCGGAAAGGCCGCATCTTCCTCGCGAAGGGTCCTGGGAAGAAGCCATCCTTCCACGAGGGCATCACGAGGGTTCACAGACCTCGCTCTGCAAGCAGAAGCCGCCCGCCCACAGCTCAGAGCCCGCCTACCTGCGTTGTTGGCGACACTGTCTGCGCCCGGCAGGGCACTGCTGCTGCCTGCGGCCATGTCCAGAAGGGGCTGGATAATCTCAATTTTGAATACTCCATTTTTCTGCCAAAGGTTCAGCACACGAACTATTTTACTCTGTTATGTGTGAGGAAACATGAATACACAATTAGTATTTGCATACATAATTTATTACACCTTACCAAACAAAGAGTAAAAAAATAACCTTAAGGGGAGAATCCAAGATGGCGGCACAGGTAAACACCTACACTGCTGCCTCGCACAACAATTTCAAAACTACACCTAAAAGACAGAGCGGACAGCACCCAGAGCCACAGGAAAGCTGGCTGAGTGGAAGTTCTACAGCTAGAAGGAAAGAGAGGGGCTCACAGAGACCCAGAGGAGCTGCAAAAAGCTGAGGTACGGAGACGCGCGCGCTGAGAGAGCAGGCGCCAGAGTACCTGGCTGACTTTCTCTGGCGGGAGGGAAACGGAGACTCCCAACGGCATTGAACCCCTTATCCTACGACACTAAACCCCAGATCCAGCCGAAACTCATACGGGGGGAGTTTGGACTGTGAAAAGGGAGAAGTGTATGGAAATTTAGGGGAGTCGCAAAAGATCAGAGGTCTAGTGGCGCGCATGGCACTGCGCGCAGAGGACCGACTGCTGATTGTGCCGCTGGATTTCACGAGTGGGCGGGAGACAGACCCTCCCAACTGCGCCACTTCTGACTCCACTAAACCCCAGACTCAGGCGAAACCCTGGGGACCCAGACTCGTGTGGTCCTGGAGCGCAGGAGAGCCGGAGGGGCAGCAGTCTAGAGGCACTGCGAGAGAGAGAGAGAGAGAGAGAGAGAGAGAGAGAGAGAGAGAGAGAGAGAGCGCGCACAGGGACCGCTCCAGCCATTACCCAGTCACGGGGGACTCGGGGGCTGTGGAGTGCGGGGCCGAATGGAAGGCAAGACAGTCTTTTAAGCCCTGAGACTCCACCCTCCCAAGCTCAACAGAGAGGCTTTTGCAGTTTTGCAAGTCTGGTATCATAAGGCTGAATCCAACACAGAAGTTCTCCCAGGATAGTTAAAATGCCGGAACAAGGGAAGGGTTCACAAACAAAAGAAATGGAGGAAAACAAATGACTGGATATAAAGTTCAAACCACGCTTACAAGGTTTTTCAAGAATATCCTAGAAAAGTTGGATAAAGTTAGCAAGACCCAAGAGGAGATGAAAAAGAACCAACTAGAGATGAAAAAGAACCAACTAGAGATGGAAAAGGTCCAACTAGAAATTAAACATACACTGACTGAAATAAAAAATATTATACAGAGACCTAACAGCAGACTAGAGGAAGGCAAGAATCAAGTCAAAAATTTGAAATATAAAAAAATCAGAAAACACTCAAATGGAAAAGCAAGAAGAAAAAAGAATCCAAAAATGTGAAGACTATGTAAGGAGCCTCTGGGACAGCTTCAAGCGTACCAACATCAGAATTGTGGGGGTGCCAGAAGAAGAGAGAGCGCAAGATACTGAAACCCTATTTAAAGAAATAATGACTGAAAACTTCCCATATCTGGTAAAAGAAATAGACTTACAAGTCCAGGAAGCACACAGAATCCCATATAAAAGGAATCCAAAGAGGACTATACCAGGACACATCATCATTAAAATACCAAGAGCAAAAGACAAAGAGAAAATATTAAAAGCAGCAAGAGAAAAACAGTTTATTACCTACAAGGGAGCACCCATAAGACTGTCAGCTGATTTCTCAACAGAAACGATGCAGACCAGACAGGAGTGGCAAGAAATATTCAATGTGATGAATAGCAAGAACCTACAACCAAGATTACTCTACCCAGCAAGGCTATCATTCAGAATTGAAGGGCAGATAAAGAGCTTCACAGAGAAGAAAAAGCTAAAGGAGTTCATCAACTCCAAACCAGTATTATATGAAATGCTGAAAGTTACTCTTTTAGAAGAGGAAGAAGAAAAAGGTAAAAGATAAAAAATTATGAACAACAAATACATATCAACAAGTGAATCTAAAAATTAAGTGAATTAAAAATTTGATGAACAGAATAAACTGGTGAATATAACAGAATCAGGAGCACAGAAAGGGAGTGGACTGATTATTCTCAGGGGGAAAGGGGTGAGGGGTGTTCACGGAGAGACTGGACAAAAACCATACCCCTATGGATGAGGTCAACAGGAGGGCGGTAAGGGTAGAGGGAAGGGTGGGGGCCAGGTGGAGGGGAGCTATGGAGGGGAAAAAATAGAAACAAATGTAATAATCTGAATAATAAAGATTTAATAAAATAAAATAAAAAGAGACCATCTTGAACAGGCCTACAGTCATTCGGACTTATAAAAGCTGGTATTTGTTCAAAATACAATCTTAAATTTCAAAGTCCGTGTATTTAAAAAATAAAAATAAAAAACAGTAATTATCAATCATCAGGTTTTACTACCTACTATTAAATAGTAATCTTAAGCCAATTTTTCCATACTAAGCAGTTTATATGTGTGTGTTTTTAAATATATTTTTATTGATTTCAGAGAGGAAGGGAGAAGGAGAGAGAGACAGAAACATCAATGACGAAAGAAAATCATTGATTGGCTCCCTCCTGCACATCCCACAATGGGGATCGAGCCTGCAACCTGGGCCTGTGCCCTTGACTGGAATCGAACCTGGGGACCCTTCAATCGGCAGGCCAATGCTCTATCCAATGAGACACACTGGCGAGGGCCTAGGAAAGTAAAATCTATTGTCAGAATCACAGCCTCGTTAAGCTAACCAGCCTTTCGTCAGCAGAAGGACCTACAATACGAAACAGAGAAGGGAAAAAAGGAAACAGAAAATAATAGAACCTACAGAATCCAAAGGAACTATTTAATAATAGAGAGATGGACTTAGAATGCTCACACTCTATCTATGGTTAAAAAGAAACACGATCCATCACTGACAAAAAACGTGACAGAACTGAAGCGATTACTTAGGACGGTTCTAACAGCTGCGATGGGCAGGACACTGACCAGTGACAGAGGCAGCAGTCTGTGCACAGGGGAGCATGAAGGAGGCTGAGAAGTGAGAGCAGCGTAAGAAATGATCATGTTGTACATGAGCACTCCTCCAACACGAACACAGAACCCACAACACTCCGACGCATATGCTGCGCCTGTAAAGGTCTCCGTTCTTCATCCTCAACAGGCCCACCGAGCCTGGCTCCCGCCTCCTGGGGTCCTGCCTGTACAATCAGCCACACGCGGAATCGGACCCGCAGCCTGACGCTAACGAATGTCACTGATGCTCCCGCATCGACGCTCCTGCGCTGAGCCCTGCCTTTCTCTACCACAGAACGTCCTTACCACTCAGCCACACGTGAATCTTTCCAACAACGCCTTCTTTAAAACACAGGGGTCTGCCCAGCCAGTGTGGCTCCGTGGATGAGCGTCAACCTATGAACCAGGAGGTCACAGCTCAGTTCCAGGTCAGGGCACATGCCTGGGTTGTGGGCTCGATCCCCAGTAAGGAGTGTGTGCAGGAGGTAGCCAACCAATGATTCTCTCTCATCATTGATGTTTCCATCTCTCACCTTCTCCCTTCCTCTCTGAAATCAATAAAAATTAAAAAAACAAAAACAAGCAAATCCACATGGTGCTTTCATATTTCAGCAGTATGACTTTCCTAAAAGATTTATAAGAAAGATAAACATGAGAAAAAAAACTATAGAAAAAACTGAGGTTTCAAGTTCAAAGATTAGGATGATTTCTTTCCAATACTACAATAGGCTTCAAATATGTAAAATACATCTAGATCCAAATAAATATAAATGAAAACAAAAGTTTTAATTAAAAAGTTAACTATATTGACTATACCTTATCTTCAGATGGACAAAGGTATAAATATTGGAATGTGGCGGTTATGTTTTTAGAGAATCTTGGCCCAAAAACATCTTTATCAGTTCCAAACTGGTGACGAGACTGTCGCACGATCGAGTCGATCACATATAACCCTGGAACCTTGTACTCCGGTTTACACTGCGAAGGCAAAGATGTAAAGTCAGTGCCAGAAAGCAACCTGACGCCCATCGGCCTCACGTGATGAAACGCCGCATACTGACGGCTCTTCCCATGTCCGGCTGTCCTGATGGCCAGCTCGCCAGATGCCCACAGGCTATGCAGAGCTGCTGTTTTCTTGGAACTTCAGACCCGCACTTCCCTTTTCTCTGGTGCCCTCCCTCCCACAACAACGCCCCAGAATCATCATTTTTTACCAATTCCACCCAAATCCAATTCATCCTGCCCCCCAAAGAAAAGTAAATTTTACCTTTTAAAATTGCGAAAAGGTAATTTTAACAATGTCTCCATTTAATCTGTTCAAGCACAGTACCAGAAAAAACCAAACCAAAAGGAAAGGAGTTTGGCCTATGAAATGGGAAAAACAACCGAGAACCAGATACCCACAGACCTTCCAGGTATAAGCTTTATGGAAGACGATTTGCAGTAAAAGCAAAGCCGCCTTTAGTCCACCAAGTCTACGTCTAGAAATTATCCTCAGAAAAGCAGTTCGGAGGCACCTCACTCCTCCACGAGCCGGCCCGAGTGCCCGCCCCCTCGGGGACGCGGCGGAGACAGCGGGGTGCGCTGCAGGCCCGCGGCACACCAGCGGGAGAGCCGGAGCCGTCAGTGCGCGTCCACGTCCCGCTTACTAGTGTGGGGGCACACAGTCACACAGTGCAGGTCCAAATCCCGCATGGGAACACGGCGGGTGCGGGTGCCGGAGGTGCCTGAAGCTCCCCGCTGTGCTCATTGGCACGGGGTTTGCTGCTCCCCCTCAGCCAGTACGCAAGGCCATACGCTTACGCGTGCTCCACAGGCCCAGCCGCAGGTAGGGGAGGAGACAAAGATGCCTCCGTCTCCCTCCTCAGGACTGCGGGACACCGCGCCAACCGCACGGCACCGTAACTCAAACCATGTGATTTGGGGGAGCCGGGCAGCTGTACAAACTTGACAAAGTGCCTCCACTTGCAATGCTCCCCGATGAGTTAAATGCCACAGAGTAACCGGGCAAAGGGCAGGAGGGCGAGGCGAGAGGCTCGGGCCAGGGAGCTGCTGGCGACGCCCGCTCTAAGCCCTCGTGCTCAGCCCACCGCGCTGCTCTAAAGTGCTTGTTTCTTAAAAAACAAACAAAAAACCCCTCTAGAGCAGCGGTTCTCAACCTGTGGGTCGCGACCCCTTGGGGGTTCAAATGATCCTTTCACAGGGGTCGCCTAAGACCCTCGGAAAATGCAGATATTGACATCACGATGCATCGCAGGAGCAACATTTCATGGCTGGGGGTCACCACCCCATGAGGAGCTGTGTGCCAGGGTCGCGGCCTGAGGAAGGTGGAGAACCACTGCTCTAGAGTCTAGAGGTTTAAAAGAACCTGCAGTGACACCTTTTTGTGTGGTGGCTTTACAAGCAAGCATCCAAATTACAATTTACCAAGTAAATTACAAATATTTAACACAACTGAAATGAGATAATAAGTAAATGCATAGTTACCTTTTTGATGAACTTTTCTACTATTTGAACTACATGCTTATAAAGCTGAAAAGAATGAAAAGAAAATTATTTTCCAGTTTACATATTTCTACATTTCCTGCAATGTAATTAGAAAATACTTAACACCTTGAAATTTGCATTATTTAAATAATTCTCAAGATATCGACACCATTTATATGGTTTCACTTTTATGTGGAATCTAATAAACTAAACTAACAACAAGATTATACTGAATAAGCCATCAGAAATAATCTAGCCAACGATTAAAAAAGCTCACACTAACGCACAAAACTACAACCTTCCCACCCCAAAGAGAAGGCTTTCCCTAGATGTTTGAATCAATAAGCCTTCACAAAGCAGCATGTCAAGGCAACTTTATGAGAGCTGAGAACAATGGAACTGGAACTAAATTATGCGGTTTCAGGAGTGATCTTGGGTAAGAAACTTAATTTTGTGGAGCCCAAGTTTTTGTTTTAAAATTGAAATGAAGCTAATACTCAGCTGATTTATGACAAGAATGAAATGAAATAAAAAAATGCACGCCACTCTACCCTCTACTTCTGGGAGCTCAAGGTTTCAGGAGCACACGGGCACCACAGGAGCCATCTGAGGAGCTGGGGTGCTCAGCAGCTTGACTGTGGTCATCGTTAAACAATGCGTATTACCAATCATCAGGTTTTACTACCTACTATTAAATATTCGTAATTCCATTTAATTATACCTCAATAAAACTGGAAAATATACAAGGGAAATACTAATAACAACAAAAAGGGAGAGCGGTTTTGAAACAGCCTTACAATGCAAACACACCACCCAACTGCCCTGCAGCCTCAGCAACAGCTGGAGAGTGCTCTTTGCTTCAGGCCTGAATGAATTCACATGTTTAATAAATTGCAAAATTTCAGACATTTTTCAAATTAAATGTTTGTTTTACTCTTACCTTAATGGCTTTAATAGCAGCTTTTGTGATGAGAATCATCTTGGCTCGAGAGATGGGAGGTTTCATATCCATAAGTGAAAAGAGCTTAAAGAAATAAGAAAAAAAAATTTTAATTAAAGGTAAAATTAGAGGTTAATTCGCCAGTTCCACAAGATGTTTGCAATTTATTAAACAAGAGAGAAACAAACTTTTGGAACTAAGTTTAAAAATCTGGCTAATAAAGAGAAATCAAGAGCTTTCCTACCTTCCTGAATTGCCACTCAGGAAACACAATGGGGAAAGGTCACATTAAAACAGAAAAAAACAAAGAAAGAGCAAAAGGGCCTTGGCTGGTGCTCAGTGGTTAGAGCGGCGGCCTGGGCACAGAAAGGCCGTGAGCTCCATTCTCAGCCCAGGCACGTGCCTGGGGTGCATGCAGGAGGCAACCAGACGATGTGTCACTCTCACATTGGCATTTCTCTTCGTGCCACTAACCCGCCCCCTCTTCCACTTTCTCCAAAAAGCAATGGAAAAAACGTCCTCAGTTGAAGGTTAACAACAACAAAAGCAATAAAAGGCAAAAAAGATAAAAACACTATGAAATATACAGAACCTATACTAGAAAAAACTGTATTCCACCTAACTTTCCTGAACTGAAAGTGGTAATAGTGTGATTCCATATACAATTCCATATATAACCCCACTGAGATTTTGGAGAAGTCAAACAATCTAAGATTCATTTAGAAAAAAGGTATTATTAAAATCAAACAAATTTAAAATGCCAAGAATCCACCATTTCTTGACTTAGGAATAACAACCACATTTAACAAATCAGTAAATCCACACTACAAACCTGAGATTTTGTGAGAGTCTAAATCCACCCAAGTCATAATGAACCCACAGGTTATAAAGATAAAATCCTGACATTAAGATCCTTATCTATAGCTTCCTAAATTGTTTGTTTTGCTTAATCATACGTACATACTGAGTACATGAGATTTCTAAAAGGGTATTTTGAAATAAGCATTATCAACCTTACATGAATCAGATTTCTTGTTTCTTCCCAGTTAATGTTAATACTGCTTCAAATATAGGGTTTCCAAGATATACTTTACTACGAGACTGCTTCTAAGAACTTGCCTAGCCCGGCTGCTGTGGCTCAGAGGCTGAGGGTCGATCTCTGAACCAGGAGGAGGTCATGGTTCGATTCTAGGTCAGGGCACATGCCCGGTTTGCAGGCTCGACCCCTCTGTGGGGTGAGCAGGAGGCAGCTAATCAATGATTCTCTAATCACGGATGTTTCTATCTCACTCTCCCTTCCTCTCTGAAATCAATAAAAACAAATAAGTAAATAAATAAAGCTAACCTAAAGAACAAAAATCTCATTTACCAGAGGAATATCCCTACTTGGTAACATATTCTAAAATATAAAATTTTTAATAATAATATTAAGACACAGAAAATAAAAGCAGCAAAGATTATAGCACAAATCTATTTTATAGAAAAGAAACATCTAAATAAATAAAATCATGGTTATTATTTACCAACATAATAAAAATTCTTGAGAATGCTCACTAACTGAAAAACAATTAGGAAGAAGATAGTAATTTCAGAGATTATATAAATCAGTTGAAAAACAAGAAAAACTTAAAATATTTTAAAAAATATTTTACAAATTCTAAAAAAATAAAAAATAAAGAAAATTTAAAAATTTAGCTGAGGCCAGTTTGGCTCAGCGGATAGAGCGTCGGCCTGAGGACTAAAAGGTCCCAGGTTCGAATCCATTCAAGGGCATGTACCTTGGTGGCGGGCACATCCCCAGTAGGGGGCGTGCAGGAGGCGGCTGATAGATGTCTCTCTCTCTCACTAATGTTTCTGACTTCCTATCCCTCTCCCTTCCTCTCTGTGAAAAATCAATAAAATATATTTTTTTAAAAATTAAAAAATTTAAATATCAGTACTGTATAAAATATACAAAACAAGTTTATAAAAGGAATATTCTGACCACGTATCCACTACACTCACAAGCCACATCCACCACCAGCAGCCAATCAGGAGTGAGTATGCAAATTAACCCCAACCAAGATGGCTGCAGCCATGGACTGAGCAGGAGGGAGGTTTGGGTTTCCTGGGCGATGAGTCTCTCTCTCTCTCATCGATGTTTCTAACTCTCTATCCCTCTCCCTTCCTCTCTGTAAAAAATCAATAAAATATATTTTAAAAAGAAAAAAAGGAAGTCACCTCTCTGTCCATTAAAAGCTTAGAGGATCATTTTAATGAAGCCTATGCCAGAACTAATATTCACTTACTGTCCCACACAGGACTTCTTCTTTATTATTTCAGCAGTTAATTGCCACAAAAAAACAAAACAAAAAACAATAAAAAACAGCCAACTGAGCTTATAAAACAGACCAGATCAGTGTATCTTCTGATGAAATACCCCACATAATCTATGTATTTAAATTACCATAATGGGTTTTAAAAGTCAAAATACTGTACAGACTATTGTACCATACAGCAGTATCACATTCCAGGCGAAAAAGACCAGCGAGAGAACCTTCACGTGCCATCACCTAAGGTACAGAGGAAGGTCGGTATCACACCCCTTAGAGCAGCGGTCGCCAGCCGGTGGTCTGCAGACCCCTGCTGGTCAGTGAGGTCCAAAAGGTTAGGAACCGGTGCCCCAAAGGGAAGACTTGGGAAGAGGCAGCCAGCGCTGGAGTGCCTGCTATGTATGAATCAGGAAGCGTTCAGCTTGGAGGTGCCCGATTTTACCGACTTACTAGAGGCCTGGTGCGTGAAATTCATGCCGGGGTAGGGTCTCTAAGGCCTGGCCAGTGATCGGGGCCGATCTGCGGGGCGACTGGCAGGGTGATCAGGGGGAGCCCCTGCTGGCACCCGGCTGAGCTGGTAGGGGCCTGCCGCTGGGAGAAACTCCTGCACTGAGAGTCTGCCCCCTGGTGGTCAGTGCGCATCACAGCGACAGGTCATTTCACCAGCCGTTCTGCCGTCCAGCCTAATTTGCATATTAGGCTTTTATTAGATAGGATATTAACAACTAACATAGATGTTGTTACACTTGTTTTGAGATGATACTCAAAAGGGTTACATGTGTTTTAAATGATGCCTCGAGAGTGGTTTAAACCAAATTTTGTTGAAAGCTCATTCATAATCCCTAATAGCACATGCATGCCCTTATAGAATGTGGCTTACAGAATACAGACACAGTAACAAGCAGGCATCCATGCCTGCCTATACCTTGTATTGATCCATGGATAATACAGTGAAACACACTGAATTTAATTTGGGAAGCCTACTGAATACCCAGGCAGAAATTGAACGTGGATCTTGAACACAGAAGATAGATTCATGCTGAGAACGGAAAAGTCACAAAATCAAAGGCAGGAGGACAGTGAGAGGACCTTATAGTGAGAAGGGTTGGGAACGTATGCCTTGCCAGGGTGCGTAGAGAAGGGGCTTCGTGAGCAAGCACCAAGAAGACCCACGCCAGAAAGTACAGGCATTTGCAAGGACAACGCTGTGAGGCGAGGGCCGAACCTCGTTCATTCCCCGTGACAAATGGGGGCTGGAGCGATACCAGTTTCTGAAAGTGACTGCAAAGTTCAGCTGGTGAAGGAATAGGAGGCAGAGGAGAAAGCAGGGGTGCCATGATGGGTCCTTTTTCCTTCCTTCCACCACTGTTTGAGCGCTTGATAGCGGTGGTACTGTGAGCTCCGAGCTTGGCACAGAGGAGACGGCCACCTTCCAGAGCCGCACAGATGACCACTCTTAAAATAGCTCTGACCTGTTAGCATGACAAGGCTTCCATCGTATTTATGTTTCTCTTCAGATATTGTTTACTTTCCTTCACCAATGTCTTTCTTAAGTTTTAAACCTGAAAATTATATTTGATATAGGTAATTTATGAAGAAAAACACTAAGCAAATACAGAAGCTTCGAAACTGGAGGTTTAAAAATTACCTTTAAAAACTCAATAAATGTTACTAATATTTCATCGACTTCTTGAAGGCACAAATTCAGCACACAGGTCCCCTCATATTTAGATCAATGCCTTCATTAGATAGTGATCCTGGAATTATGCTGAAATTGATATACTTTATAGTAACTATGCAGATCGACACTTGGATAGAAACATCACTAGCCTTTAAGATGAGGTAGATAAATTCCACTTTACAGATGAGAACACTGAGGCACAGACGTTCAAGCATTACCCAAAGTCATAAAGCTAACTGACAGTAAACTCCATCTGTCGCCTACATTTCCCAAAGTCAGACTCCTTCCAAGAAGCACCTAACAAAAAGGAAATTACTTAACACTCTAATAATGTTAGCACAGGAGGACAGAGCAGATAATAAAGACTACACAACAAAGAAAAAATATATGCATTTAGACCCAATGAAAAGGTAATAAATACCAAAATGTAACTGTTATAAGTGAGTGGACCTAAAGATTTTCTTAAAATATATTTTTATTGATTTCAGAGAGAGGGAGAGGGAGCGAGAGAGAGAAACATCAGTCATGACTGAGAACCACTGACTGGCTGCCTCCCGCACGCCTCACACCGGGGATCGAGCCTGCAACCAGGGCCTGTGCTCTAATCGGAAACCAACTGTGACCCCCTGGCTCACAGGTCAACACTCAGCCCAGGAGCCAGCAGACTGTGCCTCAAGATGTTTAACATCAAACGGTAGCAGCACAGAGGGGAAGCGCTAGGTCCAGCCAGCAGCGAGTTAGGAGAATGTACTGATCCAGACAAGACTGCATGTGAAACGGCAAACAAAAGTTCTGTCAAGGCATCCCATAAATAATGGCCGAGATAGGAAGTCCACAACCTTGTGGCAACCTAAGAATTATTGCATAACTTTTTAAAGTATATTTTTATTGATTTCGGGAGAAGGAAAGGGAGAGGTAGCAACATCAATGATGAGAGAGAATCACTGATCTGCTGCCTCCTGCATGCCCTGCACTGGGGTGCAAGCCTGCAACCCAGGTATGTGGCCTGACCAGGAATGGGAAATGATCTCCCGGCTCAACCACTGAGCCACCCTGGCCAGGCTCAGATTTAGATGATGATGAGTGAATTTCTGAAAACAATCCATTTCTTTTACAGTAACAACCAGAACACAGGCTCAATAACCAATTACCCGGGAAATCCTGGCTCTAGCACGGCTGGGAAATTGTTTCTTCATCTGTAAAATGAGGGTTGATAGTCTCTTCCTTACTTAAGGAAGTTTAAAAATTAATTCCAACAATATATATAAAAGCACTTAATGCATGCACCTGGCAAAAAATAAATGGTAGCTAGCTATTTTTATCACTACTACTACTACTACACATAATTTTGTTGAAAAAAGGAAGAATGCTGACAATAACCCAGAGCAGTGTTTTTCACATTGCAGGTAGAGAATATATTACATTAGTCCTAGCTGGTTTGGCCCAGTGGATACAGCATCTGCCTGTGGGTTGAAAGGGCCCAGGTTCGATTCCAGCCAAGGGTATATGTCCAGGTTGTGAGCTCAATCCCCAGTAGGGGTCATGCAGAAGGCAGCGGATTAATGATTCTCTCTCATCTCTGATGTTTCTCTCTCTCTCTCCCCCCCTCCCTCCCTCCCCTCTCTGAAATCATAAAAATATTTTTTTAAAGAGAATATATTAGATTATAAAAATGAGCTTAGTGGGTGTGACCACACAGTAGGGACATAACAGTCCTACACCCAGCAAAGGTGGCAGTGTTTGGTGAAACACCCCACCTGCATGTATGGAGTGCGTTCACATGCACCCGCGTCTCAGTAAGATGGACTTCTTTCTGTGGGGTCATGGTAAAAACGTACACAGGTATTACTCAGAAAGGTTATTTTGCTTTAGGAATGACCATAAAGCCCAAACTAACCGCTGGTCACCTTTCAATGACGTGCGGAGTCCTGGACCCACGAATGCGTTTGTTATGGACAAGCTGCGGGGAAAGCAGCACTGCGAGTCAGAAAAACCTTCAAACTTTCCAATGGCCTTCAGACCACACCGAGTCGCGAACTAGAAACCGGGATAAAGACAACTTAGGCTCCAGCCTCTTCGGACCAAAATCTAACCTCAGTCAACAAACTTTACGGGAAAAAACACACACAAAAACCTGCCAGCTTTACATGTAAAGCTCGAAAACTGTAAAACAATGTAATTCCAACAAACTCCACTAATGAAAAAAGAAAATACCCTAGACAATGTGGTATTCTGGAACGAGTGAGACCGACCTGGCTTTGAAACTGGGTCCAAACATCTGACGACCTAACAACTGGTTGCTAAGACGCCCACTGTGGCCGGTGAGCCACCTGACCTGGGGGTAGGGCCAGCCGGCCAACCTCCCGCCATCATCCCCGAGGGTCAGGCCAGCCAGACCCACCAGTGCACGAATCCACGCACTGGGCTTCCAATCCTGGCTTTTAAAAAAGGTAACACAGCCCCGTCGGAATCCCCAGCCACAGGGGCGGCCACTGAGAACGGGCAGCGTGAGCGGCGGGCAGAATGCTTCTTCATGGCCACGACAATGAGGCAGTGTTCCGCCTGCCGCGGAGGGCCTCTGGGCAGCGCGCCTGAGGCTGCAACCCCCACCCACAGCGCTTGACAGGGGGCCTGAGGCTGCGCCCCACTGGCCGGCGTGGGGCCAGCTGGGTCTGGTCTCGCGCAAATTCCAAGCACACACAGGTGGGCAGGGACTTGACTCTGGGTCCCGCAGTGCGCCCGACTCTGACAGGAGGAAGATTCTCATACACATTTTACTAATTTTCTTTCATCTCTGACACTTGTATTATAGAAAAAGAGCAAATAGCAATATTGAAATATTTCCTCTAATTAATTCTCTTTTAATGTGCATGAATTTCGTGCACCAAGCCACTAGTCCTATATAATAAGAGTGCAAGACCCAAGATGGCCGCCCCATGTGGTCAAAGATGGGTGCCCCCATGTGGACACCACAAGATAGCCTGCAGAGGAGGGCAGTTATGGGCAGTTAGGGGTGACTAGGCCAGCAAAGGAGGGCAGAGAGGGGTGATTGGGCCAACAGAGGAGGGCAGTTGGGGGTGACCAGGCTGGCAAGGGAGGACTGTTATGGGGAACCCAGGCCTGCAGGGAAGGGCAGTTGGGGGGAGGGGACCAGGTCTCCAGTGGAAGACAGTTTGGGGGGGGGGACCCAGAGGAGGTCTGCAGAGGAGGGCAGTGGAGATGATCAGACCTGCAGGGGAGGATAGTTGGGGGGACCAGGCCTATAGAGGAGGGTAGTTGGAAGGGGTTGGACCAGGCCAGCAGGGGAGGGCAGTTAGGGGCAATTGGGCCAGCAGGGGAGCAGTTAGGTGTCAATCAGGCTGGCAGGAGAGTGGTTAGAGGGTGATCAAGCTGGCAGGCAGAAGTGGTTAGGGGCAATCAGGCAGGCGAGCTGTTGAGAGCCAGCAGACTGGATTGTGAGAGGGATGTCCAACCACCCATTTAGGATTGAGAGGGATGTCCGACTGGGGTTGGGCCTAAATGGGTGGTCGGACATCCCTCAAGGGGTCCCAGATTGGAGAGGGTGAAGGCTTGGCTGAGGGACACCACCCTGTCCATGCACAAATTTCATGCACCAGACCTCTAATCTATATATAAAACTCTGAGCTCAGTATACCTGACATATACCTGGCTCAGTCACTAGAGCTATGACATGCCCTGGATGGGGTTTTTGTTCTGGCTCACCATATGTGTGTGTTATATCTGCTATCCAAATGCTGCCTATAGAGAAATCTCCATAGTGAAAATGTAGCCATATCAAAGACTTTAAAGCTGTACAGCACGTTAATATCTACTCCAGCTGTCATACCAAACTCATATCCACTTTTACAACTTCGCTGGCAGATCCCAGCTGGTGAAAAGGCTTAAAACTCATCAGCTCCAATGGTCACAGCATCTTCTTATTACTGACCCAAATCCCCTCTGATATCGTCCCTCCAGATTATCCCATGTTAATGGAATCCAATAAATGGTTTTGTGCTCGTTCCCCATTTCTGCAGTAGCACAGTACAGCAAACTCTGCATCTTAGCACAAGAAGTGTGGGAGACACCAAGATGGCGGCACAGGTGAGCACCTAAACTGCTGCCTCCCACAACAATTTCAAAGCTACAACGAAAAGACCGAACGGGCATCATCCAGAACCACAGGAAAGCTGGCGGAGTGGAAGTTCTACAACCAGAAGGAAAGAGAGGGGCTCACGGAGACCCAGAGGAGCTGCAGAAAGCTGAGGTGCGGAGACGCGTGCGTGGAGAGGACAGGCAGCGGAGGGCCTGGCTGGCTTCCTCTGGCGGGGGGGAAACGGAAGCTCGACTGCGCTGAACCCGGTCCCGGGCACCCAGACTCATAACAGGGGGAGTCTGGACTGCTGGGAAAGGAGAGGCGCACACGGAAACGCAGGGGAGCTGCGCACACAGTGCACGCAGGGAGGACAGATTGCTGAGTGTGCCGCTGGCTTTCTCTGGCGGGAGGAAGATGGAACCTCCCGACTGTGCTGAACTCCAGTTCCGTCTTCACGGAACCCCAGTTTCGGGCGAGACCCTGGGGACCCAGACTCCTACAGGGGGAGTCTGGACTGTTGGGGAAAGAGAGAAGCACACAGAAACTCAGGGGAGTCGCGAAAGGTAGAAGTCTGGGGCGCACGCGCAAGTGCGTGCAGAGAGGACTGCAGCAATTACCGAGGAACACTGAGACCCAGGGGCCTCGCAGGGCAGGCTGAGGGTAAGCTAAGGCTGTCTGCTCAGTCCTGAGACTCCGCCCCATCCAAGCCGAGCACAGAGGTTTTTGCAATTTTGCAAGTCTTGTCTCATAAGGCTGACTCCAGCACAGAAGTTCTCCGGGCATAGACACAGCGATCCTCACAGCCAATTGGCCAGGAGTTAATTCCCCCCCAGTGATACCAACAACAATCAAGACTTAACTACAACAAGGCTGTACACACAGTCCACAAAGGGGTGCACCAAGAGAGTCCACCTCAGGTAAATGGGGAGGCAGAGCCACTGGGTCCTATAAGACACCGAGCACACAAAGCCACTCTACCAACTCAGGGAAGCAGCAAAAATGCGGAGACAAAGGAACAGGTCACAAACGAGAGAAATGGAGGGGAAAAATGATTTGATATAGAGTTAAAAACCACGGTTATAAGATTTTTCAAGGATTTCCTAGAAAAGGCCAATAAATTTAGTGAGATCCTCGATGATGTGAAAAAGGAACATTAGAAATAAACATACACTGAGAGAAATAAAAAATATTATACAGAGACCTAACAGCAGACTAGAGAAACGCAAGGATCAAGTCAAAGATTTGAAATACAAAGAAGCAAAAAACACTCAACTGGAAAAACAAAAAGAAAAAAGAATGCAAAAATGTGAAGATAGTGTAAGGAGCCTCTGGGACAACTTCAAGCGTACCAACATCAGAATTATGGGGGTGCCAGAAAAAGAGAGAGAACAAGATACGGAAAACCTATTCGAAGAAATAATGAAAGAAAACTTCACCCACCTGGTGAAAGAAATAGACTTACAAGTCCAGGAAGCACACAGACAAACAAAAGGAATTCAAAGAGGACCACACCAAGAAACATCATAATTAAAATGCCAAGAGCAAAAGACAAAGAGAGAATATTAAAAGCAGCAAGAGAAAAACATTTCATTACCTACAAGGGAGCACCCATACGACTGTCAGCTGATTTCTCAACAGAATCGATGCAGGCCAGACGGGAGTGGCAAGAAATATTCAAAATGATGAATAGCAAGAACCTACACCAAGATTACTCTACCCAGCAAAGCTGTATGATTCAGAATTGAAGGGCAGATAAAGAGCTTCACAGATGCAAAAAAGCTAAGCAGTTCATCACCACCAAACCAGTATTATATGAAATGCTGAAAGGTACTCTTTAAGAAGAAAAAGGTAAAGATAAAAATTATGAATAACAAATACATATCTATCAACAAATGAATCCAAAAATCAAGTGAATTAAAAATCTGATGAACAGAATAAACTGGTGAATATAATAGGATCAGGGGCATAGAAAGGGAGTGGACTGACAATTCTCTCAGGGAAAAGGGGGTGTAGGGGGTGCGAAAAGAGACTAGACATTCATTGTACACCAGGAATGAGGACGGGGATGGGGGGTAAGGTGGGAACTGAGTGGAGGGGAGCTACGGGGGGAAAAAGAGGAACAATTGTAATAATCTGAACAATAAAGATTTATTAGATTAAACACACACACACACACACACACACACACGCGCGCGCCCGCGAAGTGTGCTATCTGCCCGTTTGGGGGCCAGACTCTCACTAATCTCAAGTCGAGGTGTTGGCAGGGCTTCATTTGGGAGGCTCTGCGCCTCAGCGTCCAGAGTGCCTCCCGCCAGCAGTGTGGGGTCTTCTCTGCCCCGTGACCCTGCTTCCCCGTCATGGACTCCCCTGCCTGCCTCACAGAAGGACCCCTGGGTTACACTGGGCTCAAAGGAACATGCAGGATAATTAACCAGCTCCTGACTGTCACATATTTGCCATATCAAGCATTCACAGGTTTGCCCTAACCGGTGTGGCTCCGTGGATAAAGCATCCACCTGGGGCTGAAGGGTCCCGGGTTCAATTCCAGTCAAGGGCATGTGCCTTGGTGGCAGGCACATCCCCAGAGGGGGTGTGCAGGAGGCGGCTGATGGATGTCTCTCTCTCTCTCATTGATGTTTCTAACTATCCCTCTCCCTTCTCTCTGTAAAAAAATCAAGAAAATATATTTAAAAAAAACAAACAAAACACAGGTTCTAGGATTCAGAATGTGGACAGCTGGGGACGGGCGTTATTGCTGTTTAAAAAACCGTGCTAAGTCTACCGTTAACTTCCATCTATAATCAACTGAAACCGTGACTGTTTCCCCTGGAATCTCGCTAGCTCTTCCCGCTGACTTTCCGCTGGTTTCTGCGAGGCTTTGCTGCGGCCTCGCCTGATGTGGCAGCTCGTCCAATCTGCTTGTATATTTCATGAGCCTACTTCACACACTCCCTCCAACTCAATGGTTTTTGTTTTTTCTTCAGTGAGGACAACAGCATGTGCCTATATTTATAACTCAATGGTTTTTAAAAATTAAAAAGAACAGGACCTACTTACTTGCAGGATGACCTATCTGACATGACTGGGACATTGCCACTTAGCTAACATTCACTTAAACAATATAGTCTCATCCTGCCTCAATTTTTCTAACTTATTCATGATGAAATCATCACCAATAGTATTCTGAAATAATGTGGTTTATAGTCTTCACTAGATAAAAAACGTTTTACCAAACAAAAGTTTAATTTGGTGTATAATAAATTGTGAGTAAATTTGTTCTGGCTCCCAGTGACTAGAAATTTCTAGAAAGTCATAAAAGAAACTAACTGGCAGAGATCAGAGTTACTGGCGTCAAGCCTATGATTTCTGAAATACGCCTTTTTCTATTTTTTGAGACTGAGCTGTCAAAGCAATGAAAAGAATTAGACTACATACTAGTACAATGTTTTAACTTTTTAAATCCCTCAAGCAGTATTTCCTTCCAGCACCTCTTTCAATGTGATGCCCTTCCCTTCTTTCTCTATCTTTAAAATACAGAGACAGGGCTGCTACTCAAATGTCCCCCAACAGACACAGATATCAGAGTTTAATTCTACAGTCTTTCTTCTTCTGTTCATTTGACTCAATATAGCAGACATGCTAACTTCAACCGAATCAAGAGTGAATGAAGTCCAACGTAACCTGAATGTTTATTAGTGACACATAAAAACATTATAAAAGTACACATTAGATTTTTTTCAACAAAAGGCATTTTGCCCTGGTGAGTGTGGCTCAGGTGGTGAGGGTAGTCCCATGTATCAAAGGTAGCCAGTTACACTCCCCGTCAGGGTACATGCTGGGGTTCAATCTCCATTGGGGGGCATGCAGGAGGCAGTTGATCATTGTTTCTCTCTCTCCCGCCCTCTCTCTAAAATCAGTAAGAATATGTTTTTAAAAATAAAACCATTTTCCTGCAAAGAGGCTTTGACCATCTCTTTAATTATCGCCTGAAGGCCATTCCATAAGACTCACTGCCAGAACCATTAGGTGAGGATTTACCTCCCTCCTTACCTGACATTCCATCTGCCGCCTTCACATATCCCTTCTCGAAGGTTTGTTGGAGCTAATGCTTTCTAACTGCTAGAAGATTAATGTGAAGAAGGATGCAGGATGGGGGTTAAGGGCTGCAAACCAACCACTTAAATAAGTTCCATTATGCCAAGCAGAAGACAGAAAGTTAATCAATATGAACAAACAGATACTAATGAAATTGAAGAATGTACAGGAAAGGAACTCAATCACCAGAAACCACCCCAATAACTGATGAATCAACACAAAGTTCAACCTGACCAATAACCAGTTAAAAAAAATAATGAGAACCAAAGCAGGGAGGCCCGGAACAGCCTGCCAGGCCTCGATGTGAGAGTTGGAGGGACGAGGAGAGAGAAACCAAAGAACTTACATGCACAGCCCCTGGGCAGGGGGAATAGGATGGTGAAGACCTGCAGGTGTGGGTATGGGCTGGGAGAAGGGGGTGGTGGGGGAGAAATGGTTGACATCTGTAATACTATCAACAATTAAAATATAGCTATATTAAAATAAAAATATAAAAATAATGAGATATAATTCAATTACCTAACTGGCTTGAGTGTAGATTAGCATAAAGCAAAGAAGATACTCTACTGATGAGACCTAATGGGCAAGTTTTTATATATATATATATATTTTATTGATTTTTTACAGAGAGGAAAGGAGAGGAATAGAGAGTTAGAAACATCCATCAGCTGCCTCCTGCACGCCTCCTACTGCGGATGTGCCTGCAACCAAGGTACATGCCCTTGACTGGAATCGAACCTGGTACCTTTTCAGTCCACAGACCGACGCTCTACCCACTCAGCCAAACTGGTTTCAGCCTAATGGGCAAGTTTTAATTTCAGAGAAAACTTCAAAACTATATATCAAAAACTCAAGAAAATCAAAATATTTTAAATCTAGTATTTTCATTTCTAGAAATTTATATAAAATAGTCATATGGTCATATGTTCTCAAATTCTCCACGATGGCAATTTAAAACTATGTTGATCAATTGGTTAGAGCACTGTCCCGATACACCAAGTTTGCATGGATCTCTAGTCAAGGGCATATACAACCAAGGAATGTAGCAGTAAGTGGAGAAACAAATCAATGTTTCTCTCTCTCTTTCACTTTCTCTCTCTCAAATCAATCCATTTTAAAAATAATAATTTCATGTTATTCAACAATCATATAAAAATTCCCAAACAAAAGTAAACAAGAGCTGAAACCAGTTTGGCTCAGTGGATAGAGCGTTGGCCTGCGGACTGAAAGGTCCCAGGTTCGATTCCGGTCAAGGGCATGTACCTTGGTTGCAGGCACATCCCCATTAGGGGGTATGCAGGAGGCAGCTGATCGATGTCTCTCTCTCATCGATGTTTCTAACTCTCTATCCCTCTTCCTTCCTCTCTGTGAAAAATCAATAAAATATATATATTTAAAAAAAAAGTAAACAAGAAAAAAATACTGAAATACTCTAAAATGTTAATGGTATTTGGTGGCATATTTTCTAATTTTACTTAATTTGCATTAACTTTAAAATGAAAAAAAATTTTAATTAGTGTCTGAGACACAAAATGCATTTCTCTAACTTTGATTACAAACATTAATAAATGTATACAATAGTTATCAAATAAAACTTGTCCATGGAGTCAATTTTTCTTTGTAAATTAAGTTATGTCTAAGTCCATGGTTTATACATTTTCTTAATTAAATAATTATTTTATTTTTTAAAATATATCTTTATTGATATCAAAGAGAAAAGGGGGGGGGAATATCAATGATGAGAGAGAATGATTGATCGGCTGCCTTCTGCACGCCGCCACTAGGGATTGAGCCCGCAACCCAGGCATGTGCCCTTGACCGGAATCAAACCCAGGACCATTCAGTTTGCAGGCCGATGCTCTATCCTCTAAGCCAAACCAGCTAGGGTGGCTTATAAACCTTTAATAAAACTTTTCAAAATTACTAACACATATTTTTAAGAATAAATTTAAAACTTTTCCCCTTTAAAAATCTTTTAATAACTGAAGCTCTTTTGACTATAAAACACAAATCTGAGAAGTCACTGTTCAAATTCAGCAAATTTACAAGGCTTTTTACAAAATACACACATACAAGTGCAAATATCCACTGTTGATACTAAACATGGAACCACTGTGTATTTGAGAAATAGAATACAGCAATGTAACAAGTAGTGGTTTAAACTTCATCTGCGTTATTTCCCACTTTTAATTCTATCACCAAACCCTAATTCTGTTACCATTCGCTGCTGGCAGAACTAATTTTCTGAACAGTTAATTTCTGATGATTCATCCTAATGTTTTCTTCATGTGCGGCCAACTCCCTTCCATTTCCATGGTCTACGCTTCAGCGAACTTCCCACTGCGGACCAGGGCTGCCTCCGTCCTCCATTAGTTCCAGCAATAGGTGGTTTCTCGTCTCCATGGAATGCCGCTCACTGACTGGCAGTCAATCCTCAATTCCTTCCTTTTCACTCGCTCAGGAAACAGGCCAGGGGGTGATTTTAGAAAATGTCAAATGTTCCATTCAGCCCGTCACTCTATTTTACTAGCAGAGATGCCGGCTTTCAAAAATCACTGTTACTGTAACCTGCCCGCATAGCTCAGTTGGATAGAACATCATCTCGATATGCCCAGGTTGTAGGTTCAATCCCTGGCCAGAGCACATACAAGAACCAACCAATGAATGCATAAATAAGTGGAACAACCAATGGATATCTCTTTCTTCCTTTCTAAAAACAAAAATAACAAAAAAAATGTGCACACACATTTTTAAAAAATCACTTTTTCTATGTCTCACTAGTGAACTTTACCCCTAAAGTTGATGAAGCATTATTTTTGTGAATTAGATATTTACCACTAGACCTCAACAAGAAATGGAAACTGGTCCCAGGACATAGCTCATTTGATCGGATGAGAAAAAGAAAACTCCCCCCACCTTGTGTGTGTTATCTAGACCCGGTTATTTCCACCAAGTGACAACGACTGGATCTATGCACAGGCCAGGGACTAAAACTGAAAGTGTCAGCACTAATAAAATCCCTAATCAATTTACAGCTTACAATTGTTATTGTGAGTATAAACTAGTAAAAGAAACATCAATGCCTAAAGGCACATCTGAAGCTTTAAACATTGATTTTATCTATTGCATTTTGCAGATGACTTAAAACTAAACAAACTTTGACAAATCCTTCCTAAAGTATACATTATAGTGCACTTGCTACCATGCTCTCAAATGTACAAAAGCTGTTTTAAGGAGAAGCCCTCTTATCTGTAAAATATGTGTTTGCATTTATTAAACAACGGTAAAGACCTGCATAAAGGGCTGAACCCCAAACTTGGCTGTCCTTTCTGAAGTGGTTTATCACTCAGCGTCTCTTAATTAAGATGAACTAGATGATAGATGACTATTAAAGTTGAAAGACTATTTCATCTGTTTCCTGAAGGCTCAAAAGGTGTCCTACCACAAATTGCCATGTTATAGGTTCCCTTTAAGAAAGCTATTGTCATCCTCCTTCAGCTAACACACAGCTCTGACGCAGGTAAAAGAGGGAGTCAACTGGAAGGCGCATGAGGCAGCGCAGAAAGGTACACTGGGAGCCCGGCCGGTGTGGCTCAGTGGTCGTCCTGTACACCGGAAGGTCGGTTCAATTCCCAGTCAGGGCACAAGCCCAGGTTTCAAACTTGATCCCCAGGAGGGGGGGTGCAGGAGGAGCCAATATGCTTCTTTCTTACCCAGGTTTCTCTCTATCCCCTTCCCTTCCTCTCTAAGTATCTATAATAATAAAAGGGCAATATACTAATTAGACCAACCGTCTTCCGGATGTCATTCCAGACATCCTTCCTGATGAAGCTGACCTGGAGGGAAACCAGTCCAGGTCCCGGGTGCCTGCCAGCGGCCAGAGGAGGGAAGCCGGTGCCGGCAGCCAGAGGAAGGAAGGCCTCCTCTTGCATGAATTTTCATGCACTGGGCCTCTAGTTAATAATAACGTATTTTTAAAATTTCTGTCCAAAGTAACCTTATGTTTAAAACTTCCCAACTATTTGTAGATCTGCTGCTTCATGTACAACTTTTTGTAATTAAAATGACCAACAAGCCCTGCTGGTATGGCTCAGCTGGTTGGAGATCGCCCCTTGCACAGAAGGTCGGGGAGGGGGGGGTTGATCCCCGGTCAGATGCATACAGGAAGCAGCCATTCCGTTTCTCTCACTTTGATCTCTCTCTCTTTTCCTCTCTCTGGCATCAACGAAAAATGTGTCCTTGAAATAACCAGTGTTCGGCCTGGCTGGTGTTTCTCATGGTTAGAGAGCACTGGCCTGCCCACTGGAGAGTCTTAGTTCAATGGCAGGTACCCGAGTTGTAGGTACGTCCCTGTACCCAGCCTGGGAGCAACCAATTGACGTGTCTTTGTCACATGCATGTGTTTCTCCCCCATCCCTTCCCACTCTCTGTAGGAATAAACGGAAAAAATATCCTCACTCCTCGGATAAGAACTAAAAAATAGTGACAGTGAGTGTTCTACAACCAATTACGGGTGAAGGTGAGACCAACCAGTCTGGCTGAAACTGTCTACGGAACGCAAATATGTGAAGATCAACTTTGACAGTCATTAACAAATATACAGAAGTTAAGGCTTGAAAAGAAGAAACTAATATATTATTATTCGTTATTGGCATGTAGATAAGTTTTTCTACTTTTTCCAAAAAAGTCTTCATGCAGTCAAAAATATTAATCAGCTTCTTTTTTTCCTTGTAACATTTATTTGTAACTGGGGTGAAGTTCAAATTTCGTTCCTGGCTGATTCTATGATTATATCTGAAAATAATTTTGCTGTAAGAGGGTTGTGCTTTAAAAAAGAAGGAAATATTCTGCTCCAGATGCCACATATGCTGGATAGATCACTGCTCTACAGTCTCTTCCAACTAGGATTACTAACCCACATGGATTTGTACCAAAAATCACCAACTGTCCAAACACGAATTATAACTTTCAAGAGGTAACTGGTGGTCTTCCACTTTAACTGAGCCCTAGCGGCCATCTTTTGTTTCCTCCCATCAGAACCGTGCCCTCCAATTCCTCACCCACTCAGAGTTACGCTGGGTTTCTGGCTGAAGTCTCTACTGCCTGTCCAACGTGCCATTAGAATATCAACGTTTCTAGATATTTTTAGTTATCTTTTCACAAGCACCAATAAAGACCCCTGACTACAAAGCAATGAGATATAATCAATAAGTCATGCAAATACTGAATTGGATGAAGATAACCAGAGTGTAAAAAACTGTAATAGTTTGTGAAATCTTCTAGTTCTCAAATAAAAACCCTAACAGGCCCTGGATGGGTAACTCAGCTGGTTAGAGCGTCGCCCCTGAACACCAAGGTTGTGGGTTTGATACTTGGTCAGGGCACCTAGAAGAAGCATCCAATGAATGCATAAATAAATGAAACACACATCGATGTCTCGCGGTCTCTCTAAAGTAAAATATCGATGTGGGTAACACTACACTGTTAATTACACTTTATATTAACACAGAAATGTAGACGTCCCTCCCAGCCCAAGCTTTCAACAGATCTCGGTCAGATCTAATCTTGATGCAAATTTAATAATTATTAACTCTGTTTCTTCTGTAGTTCCACAGGAACAGAGTATTGTTAATCAATATTACCAAAATGTTGGCCTTTTGACAGGTAAGCTGCTTATTCTATATACCTGATGACACATAGCTTGTTTATCTCATCATTAAAGTTGTATGGTTTGCTCTGAAGTGTGCCAAGAAAAGAATTCAGCATATTATCTCTATAAATGTTAGAATGCATACTAAAGCTCATCATTTATATGACATTTTTCACACCAAGTTACCAAGGTGTATTTAAAGTGAGGTTTGAGTGTGTGCAGTCAGCTACAGAAAAGTTACCGGGAATACTGAAGTAAACAGCATTCCCTTGCGCTTCATGACGGAGAGCAACCTATAACAACCTATTCTTTATATTTGGTAAACATCCTCTCTCCCGTCACCCCCTCACCCCCCGCCCTGCCAACACACACACGATCAACTACTATTCTGTCAACTTTCTGCTCGGTAGTCCTATCTCCGATGCATGAGATTCGGACAAGGGTAGGCCTTCCTTCCCCGGGCTGCCGGCACCGGCTTCCCTCTGGCACCCGCACGCACCGGGGACCGGCTTCCCTCGCAGCCCCAGCTTTATCCAGGTCTTCTGGAAGGATGTCCGGTCTAATTAGCATATTATGCTTTTATTATTATAGATTGTTTCACAAGACTTTATAAGCCAACTTTTCCATTTTCCCAATCTTCCTCTGAATCAGCTCCTCATCATGTGCCCATGTAACTTTTTCCTGAACAAAATACTTCACGAAATGAGAGCCAAAGAGGGGTATTTCCAACCTGAACCCGGCGACAGAAGCTGTGCAACCAGCTGCATTCCCTCCACGGGAGCCAGACGGCTGCTGCCGCAGAGCCGAGATCCACAACTGTGACTGCCGACGTCCCGGCTCTGGGCTGCCGGCAGACAGACCAAGGGAGGCCGGGGAACCGCGGCCACGCCGCGGCCTGGCCTGTCCACCCCTGCCTGCGCACAGCAGCCTGGGCCACGCCTCTGCATTTCTTAGAACACACCCCCGAGGAGAAAGGACGACCCGGACTGCGGACTGCGGAGGATCAGCTCTACAGGCTGAAAGAGAAAGTGCTCAGCATGCGACCTAACTGCGGGGACCACCACACCTGGTGGTCAGTGGTACAGACAGACAATGACCCACACACAGCCATTTCCAGGGGGGACCGGAGGGACTCAACTCTCCCTCCAGGCCCACAGGGCGGCTCAGGAAGGTCAGCTCACGCAGGAAGTGCACACCACCAGCGCCCATCATTCTGGCTGTAAAGATGCTTACGATGAATGCACCCTATCTTCCTCCTGCACCTCCATGTGGATCGTGTCTACACCACCCAGCACTGCACTCGTCAACAAGTAACCCAGGGGCCTGAGTTCCTCGAAACGGTTTGTGAGGTAAAAGCTGTCTCCACACTAACACCGAGACATTTCCCTTTCCATTCATTTCTCACAAGGCTATATATAGCAAGTCACAGGAGCTCTATGATGTGTATAATGCAAGAGACAGAAGTAGTTGCTAAAAATCCAGCTTCTATTAAACCACAATTTAAGGAGATTTGCAAAATGTAAAACAATGCCACTCTTCTCACTAACTCTTGTTTTGGAAACAGTTGTCATTAAAAATGTTACTTATGCCCTGGTCGGTATACTCAGCTGGTTGGTGTACCATCCAACATGCCAGGCTGCAGGTTCAATCCCGGTCAGGCACATACAAGAATCAACCATGGGGACGGCTCAGTGGCTGAGCGTTGACCTATGAACTGGGAGGTCACACACAGTTCCATTTCCAGTTGGGGCCAGTGCTGGGTTGTGGGCTCAGTCTCCAGTGGGGGGTGTGCAGACAGCAGCTAATCAGTTCTCTCTCATCCTTGACATTTCTTCTCCTCTCTCTCCCTTTCTTTTCCTGTCTAAAATCATAAAAATATTTTTAAATCAACCAATGAATGCATAAATACGTAGAACAAGTGGGTGTCTCTCAAATCAATAATTTTTTAAAAATGCACTTATGTTCCCACGCAACAGGTTATTTTCTATGCATTTTCAGCTTTAATTTCTAATATGGTAAATATCAATAGATATAACCCATAGATACAAAAGCTCTCTGTGATCCTTAACTTTGATGAGCTGAAAGGAGTCAAAACCCAAAGTTTGAGAACTCTTCCACAAGGCGATGTTTAAGAATGGTCCCCGCAGTGTTTGTCAGCAAAACATGAGAAACAACCCCACTCACTGTTTGTCAACTGGGGAACCAGATAAATGAGATGCAATTTATTCAAAAGATGGCACATCACACAGCAGTTAGGACGAACTAAATCTTACTGTATAGTATTAATGTTTGAGCAAAAAATCACATTGCCAAATATGTGCAATACACTGCCCATGTGTATCAGAACACAGACTAACGTATTTTGTTTAAGAACCACAGAGATTGCTAATCCATCATTTGCTTCTGATGAGGAGTGGTGGGAGGATGAAGGGGGCAGATATGTCCTTTTGAATTTAGAGAAGATTGATTAAAGGCTACAAATGCAATCGATGGATGAAAATATCCCATTATAAACTTCCTTCACTCAACAACGGGCGTGCACAAACATCGCAGATCACAACTAAGAATTGGCCACAACGGATCACTGATCTTTGTCACTGATCTTTTCATTTTTTCATCTTTTACGACATAACACTGTCCTACCAAAAAGTGCCGTAAATGGGCGCCTGTGATAGCCTCTCCTTTTTCATCTTCTTTCTACCCCGGAAGCCGACCTGCTTTACCTGTGCTTCCTTCCAACCTCCTTCCTCAGGCACACCTCCCTCCAGCGTACCCACGCTGTTGTTTCCTTACACTGTGCTTTTCCATACTTGCCTCCTCCAGCACCTGAAGTTCCCTCGCCTCACAGACACAGGGCCACCCACCTCTCCCGAAGCCAGACTCGGGTACTAAGCACACAAAAGGCCCGAATGCCTCACAATCCGACTTCTGAAGACTGCTTTACCTTTGCTGCCTTACTTCATCTCCCTCCTCACCACCAACCTTAAACTTCAGATCCCATTGTCCTAAAAAACTTGGACATGCCGAGACCGGTTTGGCTCAGTGGATAGAGCGTTGGCCTGCGGACTGAAGGGTCCCGGGTTCGATTCCGGTCAGGGGCATGTACCTTGCTTGCGGGCACGACTCCAGTGGGGGGAGTGCAGGAGGCGGCTGATCGATGTCTCTCTCTCATTGATGTTTCTGACTTTCTATCCCTCTCTCTTCCTCTCTGTAAAAAATAAATAAAATATATTTTTTAAAAAAAATAAAAAATAAAAATAAATAAAAATAAAAACTTGGACACCTTTCCTTAAGTCTCAGCCTGTGACCACTCTCCCGGTACCACGCGAAATATCATCTCCAGGTAACAAGTGTGTGGGAGACCCGCATTCAAATCCCAGTATGCCCTTGGGCGAGTCATCACTTCTTTAAAGGTCCGTTTCCTCATTTGTAAATGGGTGAGGCTGAAGGAATATTAGGCATGTATACAGTGCCTGACATTCCTTCTCTCCCTACCCCAGCTTTCCTCATAGCACATGTGAGTGACTCGGGGCGTCTGCCTTGAGCTTTTGAACGCTTCCAGTTTGAGTCCTAGGTGCCCACTCAATGCCAACACGTCCACGTGACTTTCCAACGTAACCGCTCCGGCACCAGACGCACACGCTCCGCGCAATATGCCGTGTGGCTGCTTCCTGAGCAGAGGCACCCCACGCTCCCGCACTGAGATCGACAGACGCCCAGGTCCACGGGTTCCTCCGGCCCACCACCTCCTCTGCACTCACACCACAGACGTGCCAGGTCCAGAGTCTGTGCCACACTTGCCCAAACCTCTTCCCGCCGCCATTCATACTACACACAAGCCAAGCAAGTGCATGACTGTATCTTTCAACTTGCAGCCTTCAGTCCATAAGGGCACAGCCCCAAAAGGCGTGCAAACTCATGAGGTCACCAACTACTTGCCCATCCTCACTTTGCAGAAGTCAGCCATCTGCCCGGTCCCTGACCCCAGCAGTGGCCGCCCCCTCCCACATGCCATCTCTGCGCCTTTTTCTCTTCTCAGGCCTCCAGAAAGCGCTTCCACCACACGTTAAAAGCACCCCTGGCCCGTGTGGCTCTGATGGCTGGAGCACTGTCCTGTCAGGGCAGGCACGGAAGGCAACAGATGGAGGGTCTGTCTGTCTGTCCCTCTCTCCGTCCCTTTACGGGACTAGCCTCCGGGGGCAGATCCTCAGCAGCGCCATCGGTAGGGCACAGTGTGCAATGCAGCTGAGTGGGCACTCTATAAAGTTTGTGGAGTAAAGACAGACTTGGGAGGTTTGAGGCTACAGCGCACTGACGGATAACATTCGTGAACGGGGAAAATAACAGAAATACTGTGACTCAAGCAGGCACACGATGGACTTTAAATTCAGACTAACTGCTCCAGAAGACCGTTTTCTGCAGAGGAGAGTTGGAATTGATGACATAACACTAACATAACGCAATTTGAAGTTCATAAAGACTAGGAACGGCCGAAACCGGTTTGGCTCATAGAGCAACAGCCTGCGGACTGGAAGGTCCCAGGTCCGATTCCGGTCAGGGGCATGTACCTTGGTTGCCCACGCATCCCCAGTAGGAGGTGTGCAAGAGGCAGCTGATCGACGTCTCTCTCTCATTGATGTTTCTAACTCTCTATCCCTCTCTTTTCCTCTCTGTAAAAAAATCAATTTTATAAATATATATAGACTAGAAACGGAAACAAACATTATTTGAGAAAAATGAGCAATACTCAAATTTTTTTATTTTGTACATTTAAAAAGGATAAAGTACCATTTCCCTTTTTCATGAAGTCTATATCATTCCTACTTTTGATTTTTTTAAGTAAAAACTATAATCATCACTTTCTCAGAACATGAGAGCCTTTTCTTAATGCCTACATCAGAGTTAAGTACGTCTGATCTTTTTAAACACTTTTTGAGAGAGAGAGAGGAAGGAGAGAGCAGCACTGATTCGCTCCACTCATGCATGCGCCACTGGCTGATCCTGTACTGCCCGGCCGAACAAACCCGCAACCTGGGGGCACGGGGCGACGCTCTAACAGCGGAGCCGCCCGCCAGGGCACACATTCTGATCTTCACACCGACAAGCTGCCACTGGAAGTGGGCATGCAGTAAGGGGTGCCTTCCCCTCCTTCCCCCACAGGCGTGCATCTCCTGAACTCCAAGGGACCCCGCCAGGCTTGCAATCAGGGGCTGGTCGGGCTGACCCCTACATCTGGCTCCAAGGCCCCCTTGGCGGCCACCTTCCCACGCCAGTCCTGTTCCGCGGTCCACGGCCTGAACAACGGCCCTCTGCGAATGAAAGCAACAGCCCGGGCGGGCTTCGCCGCGCGGGGCACAGGCCCCGGTGGGAGGGCGGGCAGGGGGCAGCCTGACCTATGATTCTCTCGTGGCTGCTGTTTCTGCCTCTCCCCCTCTCCCCTCCTCCCTGAAATCAATGAGCACGTACTATGATAATGAACAAGAACAACAAGAAACCTGTAAGTTTTCCTTGGGAAAGGACGCAGGCATCACCTTTAAGAACCTGGGAGCCATTTGTGCCAACGCTCATCCCTCCACCTGCACCTGCTGCGGGGCGGGCGCGGGAGGGAGAGCGGAGAGCCCGGCCGGGAGGGCCTGCGGGCCGGCGGGAAGCGAAGTCAGCCCGGCCCGGCCTCTCCGGAGTCCTCTCCCTGCCCGGCCACCGGCCACCTCCCTGCCCGGCCACCAGCCACCTCCCTGCCCGGCCACCGGCCACCGGCCTCTCCACGGCCCCCTCCCTGCCCGGCCACCGGCCACCGGCCACCGGCCTCTCCGGAGCCCCCTGCCTGCCCGGCCACCGGCCTCTCCGGAG
>JAAGEH010001701.1:0-17688 GCA_011751065.1 Lasiurus cinereus
CCCTTTTCACAGTCCAAACTCCCCCCGTATGAATTTCGGCTGGATCTGGGGTTTAGTGTCGTAAGAGAAGGGGTTCAATGCCGTTGGGAGTCTCCGTTTCCCTCCCGCCAGAGAAAGCCAGCCAGGTTCTCCGGCACCCGCTCTCTCAGCGCGCTCGTCTCCGTACCTCAGCTTTTTGCAGCTCCTCTGGGTCTCTGTGAGCCCCTCTCTTTCCTTCTAGTTGTAGAACTTCCACTCAGCCAGCTTTCCTGTGGTTCTGGATGATGTCCGTTCTGTCTTTTAGTTGTAGTTTTGAAATTGTTGTGCGAGGCAGCAGTGTAGGTTTTACCTATGCCGCCATCTTGGATTCTCTTTTTTGCCTTTTTATATAAATTTAGAACTTGCTGAGATTTTGGTAGGAATTTTATTATACTTATGTATTAGTTTCCTACCTGTTGCAGCTAAGATAATTACCACACACTGATTTAAAACAAAAATAATTTATTCTCTAACAGTTTTGGTGGACAGAGTCTCACATCAGTTCACTAGGATGTAGTCAAGGTATTGACAAAATGAATTACTTTTGGAGCCTATGGGAGCAAAACTGTTTCCATGCCTGTTACACCTTCTAGTGGCTGTTTGCATTCTTTGGCTGCTTCCTCCATCCTCAAAACACATCCCTCTCTTGTTTCATCATCCTATCTCCTACTTTTCCTTTTATGTTAAACTAGAGGCCCATTGCACAAAATTCATGCAGGGGTGTGTGTGTTCCTCTGCCTAGCCTGTACCCTCTCCAATCTGGGAACCCTAAAAGGATATCCAACTGCCCGTTTAGGCCCGATCCTAATGGAATCGAGCCAAAACGGGCAGTTGGACATCCCTCTCAATCTAGAACTGCTGGCTCCCAACTGCTTGCCTGCTTGTCTTCCTGATTGCTCCTAACTGCTTCTAGCAGCCTGCCAGCCTGATCACCCCCTAACCACTTCCCTGCCAGCCTGATTGATGCCTAACTGCTCCTCTGACAGCCTGATTGCCCCTAACTGCACTCCCCTGAAGGCCTGGTCCCCCCTCACTGCCCTCCCATGCAGGCCTGGGTACCCCTCAACTGAACTTCTCTGCAGGCCCAGTTGCCCCCAGCTTCCCTCCTCTGCCAGCCTGGTCACTCTTAACTGCCCTCCCCTGCTGGCCTGATAGCCCACAACTGCCCTCCCTTGCAGGCCTGGTCCCTCCCCAACTGTCCCCCCTGCTGACCATCTTATGGCAGCCATCTTTTGTCCATATGGGGGCAGCAATCTTGTGTGTTGGAGTGATGGTCAATTTGCATTTTACTCTTTTAGATAGGATAGAGGCCTAGGTGAATGGGTGAGGGCTGGCTGGTTTGCCCTGAATGGTGTCCCGGATCAGAGTGGGCACACTCCCCAGAGACCCCAGCAGAGGCCCTGGTATCTGGGATTTATTTACCTTCTATAATTGAAACTTTGTAGCCTGGAGCAGAGGCCAGGGCTTACCAGGGCAGGTGGGAAGCTTGGCTTCCTCTATCACCAGAGTTAACCCAAGCCTCCTACTCGCTCCAGCTCTGTTGCTGCCACCATATTTGTTGGGTTAATTGCATACCCATCCCTGATTGGCTGGTGGGCTTGGCTTGTGTGTGTAGCGTAGGTATGGTCAATTTGCATATTTATCTTTTATTAGATAGGACTAGAGGATCAGTGCACAAAATTTGTGCATGGGGGTGAGGGAGGTGTGTGTGTCCTTCAGCCCAGCCTGCATCCTCTCCAATCTGGGACTCCTTGAGAGATGTCCAACTATATGTTTAGGCCCAATCCCATTGGGCCAAGAATCAGGCCTAAACAGGCAGTCGGACATCTCTCTCATAATACAGGTCTGCTGGCTCCCAACAGCTCCCCTGTTTTACTGCCTGCCTGGTTGCCCCTAACCACTTCTGCCTGCCAGCCTGATCACCCACTAACCAATCCCCTGCCAGCTTGACTAACATATAACTGGTCCCCTGATGGCCTGATTGCCTTTAACTGCTCTCCCCTACCAGCCTAGTCCCTGCCAACTGCCCTCCCTGCAGACCCGGTTGCCCCTAACTGTCCTCCTTGTTGGCCCAGTCACCCCAAATTTTCCTTCCTTGCCAACCTGGTTGCCCCTAAATGCCCTCCCCTGCAAGCATGATTGCCCCTAACTGTCCTCCCCTGCAGGCCTGTTCCCCCTCAACTTCCCTCTTCTGCAGGCCTGGGTCCCCTCCCACTGCCTTCTACTGCAGGCCTGGTCCCCCACAACTGACCTCCTTTGCCAGCCTGGTCACTCTTGACTGACTTCTCCTGCAGGCCTGATGATCTCCAACTGCCCTTCCTTTCAGGCCTGGTCCCTCCCAACTGCCCTCCTCTGCTGGTCTGATTTCCCACAACTGCCTTCCCTGTTGTCCATCTTGTGGTGGCCATCTTGTGTCCACATGGGGGTGGCCATCTTTGACCACATGGAGGTGGCCATCTTGTGTGTTGGAGTGATGGTCAATTTGCATATTCCTCTGACTTCCTCTTATAAGGATACTTGTGACAATATTTAGGACCCATAAATCAGGATAATCTCTCAGTTTCATTAGCTTGATTACATATGCAAAATTCTTTTTTGTTATAAAAGGTAACATTCACAGGTTACAAGAATTAAGAACTAGATATCTTTGAGGACTTTATTCAGTCTACTATCATTTATTATGTTGCATCTTTCAGTCCATAAATGTGATATGTTTCTTCATTTATTTAGCTCTTCTTTAATTTTTCACTATCACTTTATAGTTTGTATAATACAAGTTCTATAAGTTTTTCCATAATTATACTGAAGTATTTCTTATTTTTTAACAATTGTAAATAGAAATTGTATTTTTAATTTTGGTATCTACATAATCATTGCTGATATATAGAAATTAGAGGCTCTATGAACAAAATTCATGCATTTGGGGGGAGGCGGGATGTCTCTCAGCCTGGCCTGTGCTTTCTTGCAATCCAGGAGACCTCAGGGGATGTTCGATTGATGGCTTAGACCTCTCCCCCAGGCTGTCTGCCATCCTTAGTGCTGCTGCAGAGGCGGGAGAGGGTCCTGCCACCACGACTTTGCTTGCCAGCTGTGAGCCCAGCTTCTGGCTGAATAGCACTTTCTCTGTGTGAGGGCACTGACCACTGCTCAACTCAGGTGTTGAGCGGGATCAGGCTGAAACCAGTTCTCTGACATCCCCCGAGGGGTCCTGGATTGTGAGAGGGCACAGGCCAGGCTGAGAGACCCCACCAGTGCACAATTGGGGCTGAGGAGGGACCATAGGAGGGCTCCATGGCATGTCTTGCCCATCTGGCTCAGTCCCAATTGGCTTGCCCCCAGCAGTAACCTAACCTACTGGTCAACTGTCTGCCCTCTGGTGGTCAGTGCACATTGTAGCAAGCAGTGGAGTGGCCTTAGAATATCATTAGCATATTATGCTTTGATTGATTGAACAGACAACTGTACAACTGGACACTAGCATATTAGGCTACAGTTAACTTTTTGCATATAAAAAGTTTTTACTACTGTTTTTTCACCATGAAAACTTATTATCTTGGTGTTTCCTTCTCGCCTCTGCATTTGGCTAAAAGAAGGACATTGGCTACTTTGACAACCTCAGAGCAAACCCCCTAATGTTACCAATAGCATGACCTTTGTGACCAAATCCAGCAACCAGAACTTTATTGTTTTCACCAATAAAATTTAAGCAACTGTCATTGGATACCAAGTCTGTGATTTTTATTTTTTCCATTCTTGATCAGCTGGACCCTGACACACTTCCTGTTGGTAGAATTTAGTTGTTTAGCTTCAACCCTTATTTAAGCATAATATAATTTGCATGGGAAGTGCATCTTGAAGGGTTGGCTTCAGGGAAGAAGCCAAAGGGGCTTTTTTTTAATACTGTCTATCATGACACTTCTGCTTTTGTTGGTGCTACAGAGCTTCCTGGAAGTATGAAGACCACAACACTTCATCTGCCACAAGACTGACCAAAAGGCAGTTGATTTTTATATGTTGGTCTTAAGTGCTGTAAAGTTGCAGAACTTTGTTATTAATTTATTAGCATATTAGGATTATTAGTTTAGGAATTTTTGTAGATTTCTTAGGATTTACCACATAACTCATCCTACCACCTACCAATAGGGACAGGTTTATGTCTTCTCATTTGATCTGTATACCTTTATTTCATTTCCTTCCTTACTGCAGTGGCTAGAACTTCCAGTACTGCATTGACTAAGAGTTAAAAAAGAAGACATTCTTGTCTTATTCCTCATCTTAGTAGGAAAGAATTCAGTCTCTCAACATTGAGTATAACCTTAGGTGTATGATTTTTGTAGATGCTTTATATCATGTTGAAGTTCTCTTTTCTTATTTTTCTGAGAGTTTTTATCATGAATCAGTTTTGAAGTTTCTTAAATGCTTATTCTTCAGTGAATAATTTCATCATGTAGTGTTTTTCTTCATTAATATGTTTTTATGGAATATTATTTGATTAATATCTGAATGTTTTACCAGTATGGTATCACTAGAATAAGCTTTACTTGATCATGGTATATAATTATTTATATATGTTGATGAAATTGATTTGCTAATCTTTCCTAAATATTTTTTTCATGTATACTTATTAAGTATATTCATCAGTATTTTTCTTTTATGTACCCTATTTTTGTTTTGGTATCAAAGTAATACTAGCTTTATAAAATGAGTTTGGAAGTAACCCTGATTTTCTATTTTCTGGAGGAGATTGCATGAAACTATTGTTAAGTTTTTAGACACTTGTTAGCATTCTCCAATGAAAGTATCGGGCCTGGAAATTTTATTTTGGAGAATTTTTAAAAATATATTTTATTGATTTGTTACAGAGAGGAAGGGAGAGGGATAGAGAGTTAGAAACATTGATGAGAGAGAGTCATCGATCAGCTGTCTCCTGCACGTCCCCTACTGGGGATGTCCCCACAACCAAGGTACATGCCCTTGACCGGAATCGAACCTGGGACCTTTCAGTCCACAGGCCAACGCTCCATCCACTGAGCCAAATCGGTTTTGGCAAGAATTTTTAATTATGAATTCAATTCCCTTAGTTATAGGGCCATTCAAATTGTTTATTTTATTTTGGGTGAGTTGTGATAGTTGGTAATTTATAGAAATTGGTCCATTTCATTTGAGTTGTCAAATCTATATATCTTAGTATTATCTCATTATCTTTTTGCTCTCTGTAGAATCTGTAGTGATAATTAATGTCATTTCTGATATTGGTAATCTGTGTCTTCTCTCTTTTTTTTTTGTCAATTTAATGTCTTTCCAAAGAATCCGTTTTTTGTTTCCCTTAGATTTCTATTTTTTCTTGAATTGATTTATTGATGTTCTTATCTTGTTTATTTTTTCCACCTATTTGTCTTATGTTATTTTGCTTTTTGTTCTAAATTCTTGAGATGCCAGCTCAGATTATTAATTTGAAAGTTTTCCTCTTGTCTAATTTAAGCGCTTAGTGGTATAAATTTCCCTGTTAACATAGTTTTAGCTGTGCCCCACAAATTCTGTTGTGTGGCATTTTAATTTTAATTCAGTTCAATATGCTTTTAGAATTCCATTTTGATTTATTTATAATGTTTTTAAGTGTATCTCTTTGAATAGATACTAAGCCCATTTAGGATTATTTCAATTTTCAGTATACTATTTTTGTTTTTTATTGATTTTATTGGTTGGTGTTGGTTAATAAAATTATGTTTCCAACTGAGTTCTGACAAAGATGCAAAAGCAATTCAATGTAAGAAGGTTGCCTTTTCAACAAATAGTGCTGAAGCAAGAGACCATCTATAATAATAAAAAAACCCTTGACCTAACCTTCACATTTTATACAACACTTAATTGAAAATATATGATATGCCTAAATGTAAAGCTGCAAAACTTTTAGAAAAATAAAACAAACAAAAAAAACTTCAGTAATGAGGGCTAGGCAAAGAGTTCTTAGATGTAATACCAAAAGCATAATCCAAAAAGGAAATTAAATTAATTTAGATGTCATAAAAACTAAAAACTTTTGCTATATGAAAACCCATTTAAGAGAATTAAAATACAAGCTACAGACTAGGAGGATATATTTGAAAACTGCATATTTGACAAAGGACTACATCTATCAAACTCTCAAAACTAAACAGTAAAAAAAAAATCCTATTAAGAAATGGACAAAAGTTGTGAACAGACATTTCACTGAAGAAGCAAATAAGCTTATGGAAAGACTAGAAGCCTGGTGCACAAAATTCATGTATGGGTGTGTGTGTCCCTCAGCCCAGCATGCACCCTCTCCAATCTGGAACCCCTTGAGGAATATCTGACTGCCCATTTAGGCCCGATCCTACTAAATGGGCAGTTGGACATCCCTCTCACAATCCAGGACTGCTGGCTCCCAATTGCTCACCTGCTTGTCTTCCTGATTGCCCCTAACTCCTTCTAGCAGCCTGCCAGCCTGATTTCCCCTAACTGCCCTCCCCTGCAGGCCTGGTCACCCCTAACTGCCCTCCCCTGCAGGCCTGGTCCCTCCAACTGCCCTCATCTGCTGGCCTGATCATCCACAACTTTTCTCCCTTGCAGGCCTGGTCTCTCCCAACTGCCCTCCCCTGCTGGCCATCTTGTGGCAGCAATCTTGTATCAATATGTGGGTAGCCATCTTTGACCACATGGGGGCAGTCATCTTGTGTGTTGGAGTGATGATCAATTTGCATGTTACTCTTTTATTAGATAGGATATGCAACATTATTAGCCATTTTATAAATGCAAACTAAAACCACAATGAAACATCACCACACATCTATCAGAATGGCTAAAATAAAAAAATATTGACACCACCAAATATTGGTGAGGATGCTGAGAAACTGAATCACTCATCCATTGTTGGTGATATACAAAATCATACAGATACTCTGAAAAAGTTTGGCAGTTTATTAAACTAAATATGCAACTACCATGTAACATATCAATTGCAACTCTGAAAATTTATCTAAGAGAAATGAAAACTTACATTCACACAAAAACCTATACATAATCATTCATATGGCTTTATTTATAACCAGAGGCCTAATGCACTTCATTTGTGCAAGAGTAGACCTTCCTTCCCCCAGCTACTGGCAGCCCACTGGCAGGCACTCAGGACCCAGGCTTCCCTCACATCCCCAGCTTTGTCTGGAAGGACATCCAATCTAATTAGTGCCAAGGTGAACCCAGCATCTAGATGGTTTCAGGAATCTGCAGCATAAATTAATAAAGAGACTAGAAATATAATATAATTTTGGAAGGCATTATGGGGAGCCAGAGAAGGGCTTAGTTTCAGTAACCAAGTTCTCTGAATCTCTGGACCCCTTGCTCTTTATTAACACAAATTGCCCAAAAGTAAAGCAGATATATATATCAAAGGTAAGGTTTATTATACAGTAGGCTTTGACAGTTTTGGGGGAACTGCCTTTGGCTGTTCAGATGTTTGGCCAGCAGGAGGCAATAACATGTAGATTAAAAATGCCCTCAGCTGTCTGGCAGCAAGCAGTCATTTATGTAAATTCAGGTTTGGGAAAATGCTTTTCAGCCTTCCAGTAGGCAATAATATGTATCTTTCAGCTCTTGCTAAAAGCTCAAGATCCACCAACCTTTATTTTTTAATATTTCTTTTTTTATTGTTTAAAGTATTACATATAGTAGTACATATATCTCTTTTCCAACCCCCCATTGACCTTCCCCCAGCCTCCCTTACCCCTTTCACATGCCCTCATCCCATCCCTGTCACCACAGTGTCTCGTGTCCATTGGTTGTGCTTATATGCATGCATACAGGTCCTTGGGTTGATCTCTTTCCCCCCTCTCAACACTCCCTAGCCTTCCCACTATAATTTGACTGCCTGTTCCATGCTTTACTGCCTCATTATCTATTGTTTTGACCATCAGGTTATAAAGTTCTTTATTATCCTTAAATGAGTGAGATCATGTGGTATTTTTCTTTCATTTCCTGGCTTATTTCAGTTAACATAATGCTCTCCAGTTCCATCCATGCTGTTGCAAATGGTAAGAATTGCTTCTTTTTTATAGCAGTGTAGTATGTCATTGTGTAGATGTACCATAGTTTTCTAATCCACTCATTTGCTGATGAGCATTTAGGCTTTTACAAAATCTTAGCTATGGTGAATTGTGTTGCTTTGAACATAGGGGTGCATCTATCCTTTCTGATTGGTGTTTCTTGTTTCTTGGGATATATTCTTAGAAGTGGGATTACTGGGTCAAATGGGAGTTCCATTTTTAGTTTTTTGAGGAAACTCCATACTGTTCTCCACAGTGGCTGCAGCAGTCTGCATTCCCACCAGCAGTGCACAAGGGTTCCTTTTTCTCTGGATCCTCTCCAGCACTTGTTTGTTGATGATAGCCATTCTGACAGGTTTGAGATGGTACCACATTCTTGTTTTTATTTGCATCTCTCAGATAATTTGTGACTTTGAGCATCTTTTCATATGTCTCTTGGCCTTCCTTTTGTTTTCTTTGAGAAAAGATCAATTTAGGTATGTTGTTGTTGTTTTTTTATTGGATCATTTATCTTTTTTTATTAAGTTGTATGAGTTTCCTACTAATGTTGGAGATTAAACCTTTATCAGTGATAACATTCACAAATATGCTTTCCTATACAGTGGGCTTCCTTCTTGTTTTATTGATGGTTTCTTTTGCTGTGCAAAAGCTTTTTATTTTGGCATAGTCCCATTTGTTTATTTTCTCTTTAGTTTCCATTGACCTAGGAGCGGTATTGGTGAATAAATTGCTTTGCATATGTCTGATTGTTCTGCCTGTGTATTCCTCTAGTATTTTTATGTTTTCCCATCAAAGGTTTAAGAACTTTATCCATTTTGAGTTGATTTTTGTGTTGCTGTAAATTGGTGATTTAGTTTCATTTTTTTGCATGTATCTGTCCAATTTTCCAAACACCATTTATTGAAGAGACCATCTTGACTCCATTGTATGTTCATTCCATTTTTGTGAAAGATTAATTGAGCATAGTGGTTTGGGTTGATATCTGGGTTCTCTTTTCTATTCCATTGGCCTTTATGTCTGTTCTTGTGCCAGTACCAGGCTGTTTTGAGAACAGTTGCTTTGTAATACAGCTTGAAATCTAGTATTGAGATACCACATACTTTGCTCTTTTTTCTCAGGATTGCTATGGTTATTTGGGGTCTTTTTTTTTTTTATTCCAGATGAATTTTTGGAGAATTCTTTCTAGGTGTGTGAAATATGCAGTTGGTATTTTAATGGGGAGTTCAGTGAATCTATAGATTGCTTTGGGTAGTATGGACATTTTAATGATGTTGATTCTACCAATCCATGTACATGGTGTGTTCTTCCTTCTGTTTACATCTTCCTCTATCACTTTTTTCAGTGTCCTGTATTTTTCTGCATATAAGTCTTTTACATCCTTAGTTAAGTTTATTCCCAGGTATCTTAAAGTAAATGAGATTTTTAAAAATATATATACTTTATTGATTTTTCACAGAGAGGAAGGGAGAGGGATAGAAAGTCAGAAACATTGATGAGAGAGAGAGACATCGATCAGCTGCCTCCTGCACACCCCACACTGGAGATGTGCCCGCAAACAAGGTACATGCCCCCAACCGGAATTGAACCTGGGACCTTTCAGTCTGCAGGCCAACGCTCTATCCACTGAGCCAAACCAGTCTCGGCAGATTTCTTTTTTAATCCCTCTTTCTGTAAGTTCACTATTGGTGTATAGAAATGCCATAGATTTCTTGGCATTAATTTTGTATCCTGTTACATTGCCAAATTCATTTATTAAATGTAATAGTGTTTTGATGGAGTCTTTAGAATTTTTTATATACAGTATCATGTCATCTGCAAGTAAGGACAGTTCTGCTTCTTCTTTTCCAATTTTGATGCCTTTTATTTCTTCTTCTTGTCTATTTGCAATGGCCAATATTTCTGGTACTATGTTGAACCGAAGTGGTGAGAGTGAGCATTCCTGCCTTGTTCCTGATCTTAGAGGGAATGGTTTTAGTTTTTGCCCATTAAGTATGATGTTGGCTGTAGATTTGTCAGATATGGCTTTTATTATGTTGAGGTATGATACTTCTATTCCCACCTTGCTGAGAGTTTTTATCAAAAATGGGTGTTGGATTTTGTCAAATGCTTTTTCTGCATCAATTGATATGACTATGTGGTTTTTATCTCTTAATTTGTTTATGTGATGTATCATGTTTATTCCTTTATGGATATTGTACCATCCTTGCATCCCTGGGAAAAATCTTCCTTTGGTCTGGTGTATGATCTTTCAGATGTACTGCTGAATTCGATTTGCTAAAATTCTTTTAAGGATTTTGGCATCTATGTTCATGAGGGATATTGGCCTGTACAGTGGTACCTCGAGATACGAGTGCCCTAACATACGAGATTTTTGAGATACGAGCCATCGAGCGAGCGATTTTTGCTTTGAAATATGAGCAACAGTTGAGATAAGAGTAATCGTGCAGATCGGCCAGCTGCACACGACCCACCAGTTTACCGTGACTCAAGCATCTCATAGTTTCCCATGCCTCAAGGTTACGGAGTGAATTAAACTCGTATCTCAAGGTACCACTGTAATTTGATTTCATTGTGTTGTCTTTATCTGGTTTTGGTATAAGGGTGATGCTGGCTTCCTAGAAGGAGCTTGGAAGTGTTCCTTTTTCTTGAATTTTTTGGAATAGTCTTAGGAGGATAGGTTTTAATTCTTCCTTGACTGTTTGGTAAAATTCTCCTGTTAAGTCATCTGGCCCTGGGCTTTTGTTTGCTGGAAGCTTTTTGAAGACTTTTTCAATTTATTTCATAGTTACTGGCCTAATGATTAAGTATTAAAAGGTGTATTTTTCTAGGAATATGTCCACTTATTTCATCCAGGTTGTCCAATTTGTTGGAATAGAGTTGTTCATAGTATTTTTTCACATTCCTTTGTACTTTAGTGGGGTCTGTTGTTATCTCACCTCTTTCATTTCCGATTTTGCTTATTTGGGTCCTTTTCTTTGCTTCTTGGTGGGCCTGGCTAGAGGTTCACCAATTTTGTTTAACCTTTCAAAGAACCAGCTCTTGGTTTTATTGATATATATATATATTTTTTTTTTGGTCTCTATGTCATTAATCTCCCTTCTGCTTACACTGGGCTCTTCTTATTGCTTTTTAAATAACTCTTTGAGTTGTAGAGTTATGTAATTTATTATCATTGTTTCTTGTGTTTTGTAGTAGGCTTGTAGAGCTATAAACTTCCCTCTCAAGACTGCTTTCGCTGTGTCCCATAGATTTTGAATTGTTTTATTTTCATAGTTGTTTGTTTCCATGATGTCATTATTTCTTCTTTGATCTCTTGAATCTCTCTGTTTAATGGCATGCTATTTAGTCTCCATGTGTTTGATTTTTTTTTTAATTTTTTTTTATTTTATTAATTTTTTATACATATCTTCCCATTGCCCCCCTCCCTCCCAGGCATACCCCAACCCCCCAGTGTCTATGTTCATTGGTTATGATTATATGCATAGATACAAGTCCTTTGATTGATCTCTTATTTACCTCACCTAACTTTAATCATCCTGCTGTAATTTCACAGTCTGTTTGAAGCTTTATTGTCTCTGTATCTATCCTTTTGTTCATCAGTTTATAATGTTCTTTATTATCCTCCAATGAGTGCGATCATGTGATGCTTCTCCTTCATTGACTGGCTTATTTCACTAAGCATAAGGCTCTCCAGTTCCAACCAGGTTGCTGCAAATGGTAAGAATTCCTTCTTTTTAATGGCAGCATAGAATTCCATTGTGTAGATGTACCACAGTTTTCTGATCCACTCATCTGCTGACGGGCACCTAGGCTGTTTCCAAATTGTGGCTATTGTAAATTGTGCGGCTATGAACATAGGGGTGCATAAATCCTTTCTGATTGGTGTTTGTAATTTCTTAGGATAAATTCCTAAGAGTGATTTTTTTTGGATTGTTTTTATTGTAGTTGATTTCCAGTTTTATGCCATTGTGATCTGAGAAGTTGCTTGATATGATTTATATCTTCTTGAATTTGAAGAGACTTTGCCTATGATCCAACATATGGTCTATCTTTGAAAATAACCTATGTGCACTGGAGAAGAATGTGTATTCTGTGGCTTTGGAGTGAAATGTTATGAAGATGCCAATTAAGTCCCTCTGGTCTAGTGAGTCATTTATGATTGATGTTTCTTTTCTGATTTTTTTTAGAGGATTTGTCCATTGGTGATAATGGGATATTAATGTCCCCTACTATGATTGTATTACTGTCAATGTCTCCATTGATATCTTCCAGGAGGGTATTTTTTTATGTATTTGGATGTTCCTGTATTGGGTATACATATGTTGACCAGAGTTATTTCTTCTTGTGAGATTGCTCCCTTTAGTATTATGAAGTAGCCTTCCTTATCTAATTTTATGTCCTTCACTTTGAGATCTAATTTCTGAGATATAAGTATTGTTAAGCCAGCTTGTTTTTTTATTTCCATTCGCCTGATAACACTTTTCATCCCTTCACCCTCAGTCGGCGTGTTTTTTTCTGAGTTGAGTTTCCTGTAGACATCAGATATATGAGTCATGTTTTTTTATCCATTCAGTTACTTTATGTCTTTTGATGGGGGCATTTAACCCATTTACATTTAAAGTTATTATTGATAATGGTAATACATTACCTAACCCTACAACTCAAAGAGCTAGAAAGAGAGCAACAAGAAAAGCCCAGAGTAAGCAGAAGGAAGGAAATAGTAAAGATCAGAATGGAAAAAACAACATGGAGACCAAAGAAACAATTCAAAAGATCAACAAAGCCCAGAGCTAGTTCTTTGAAAGGATGAACAAAATTGATGGACCTCTAGCCAGGCTCACCAAGAAGCAAAGAGAGAAGATCCAAATAAACAAAATCAGAACTGAAAGAGGAGAAATAACAACAGATCCAGCCAAAATATAAATGGTTGTTAAAAAATACTATGAACAACTCTATTCCAACAAATTGGACAACCTTCAAGAAATGGACATATTCCTTGAAAAATATAACCTTCCAAAAATCAATCAGGAAAAATCTAAACATTTCAATAGGCCAATAACTATGGAAGAAATTGAAGCAGTCATGAAAATCGTCCAGCAAACAAAAGCCTGGGACCAGATGGCTACACAGGAGAGTTTTACCAAACATTCAAGAAAGAATTAAAACCTATCCTCCTCAGACTATTCAAAAATATTCAAGAAGAAGGAACACTTTTAAACACCTTCTATGAAGCCAGCATCACCCTAATACCAAAACCAGATAAAGATAATACAATGAAAGAGAATTACAGACCAATATATCTCATGAACATAGATGCCAAAATCCTCAACAAAATTCTAGCAAATCGGATCCAACAGTACATCAGAAAGATCATACACCATGACCAAGTAGGATTTATCCCAGGAATGCAAGGATGGTACAATATCCGCAAATCAATAAATGTGATACATTACTTAAAAATATTGAGACATAAAAATCACATAGTCATATCAATTGATGCAGAAAAAGCATTTGACAAAATCCAACACTCTTTCTTGATAAAAACTCTCAGCAAGGTGGGAATAGAAATATCATACCTCTACATAAAAAGCCATATCTGACAAATCTACAGCCAACATCATACTCAATGGGCAAAACCTAAAACCATTTCCTGTCAGAACAGGAACAAGACAGGCATGCCCACTCTCACCACTTCTGTTTGACATAGTACTGGAAGTATTAGCCATGGCAATTAGACAAGAAGAAGAAATAAAAGGCATCCAAATTGGAAAAGAAGTAAAGCTGTCCTTATTTGCAGGTGCCATGATACTGTACATATAAAACCCGAAGGACTCCATCCAAAAACTAATTGACTTAATAAATGAATTCAGCAATGTAGCAAAATACAAAATTAATGCCAAGAAATCTGTGGCATTGCTATACACTAATAGTGAAATTACAGAAAGAGAGACTTAAAAAGTAAGCCCATTTACTATTGCACCTAAAAAATTAAGATACCTATTAATTAACCTAACTAAAGAGGTAAAAGACCTATATGCAGAAAACTACAGGACACTGAAGAAAGAGATAGAGGAAGATGTAAACATATGGAAGAGCATTGCATGCTCATGAATTGGGAGAATCAACATCATTAAAATGTCCATACTACCCAAAACAATCTATAGATTCAATGCACTACCCATTTAAATACCAATGACATATTTCACAGACTTAGAAAGAACTCTGCAAAGATTCATCTAGAGAAAAAAAAAGATTCTGAATAGCCACAGCAATCCTGGGAAATAAAAATAAAGTAGATGGGATCTCAATACCAGATTTTAAGCTATATTACAAAGCAACTGTTCTCAAAACAGTCTGGTACTGGCACAAGAACAGACATAGAGACCAATGGAATAGGATAGAGAATCCAGATATCCACCCAAACCATTATGCTCAATTAATAGTTGACAAAGGAGGCATGAATACAATGGAGTCAAGGAAGCTTCTTTAATAATTGGTTTTGGAAAAATTGTACAGATACATGCAAAAAAATGAAACTAGACCACCAACTTATACCATACACAAAAATAAACTCCAAATGGATACAGGACTTAAACATAAGACGGGAAAACATAAAAATACTAGAGGAATCCACAGGCACAGGCAGCACAATCTCACACATATGCCAAAAGAACTTCTTCACTGATACTGCTCCAAGGGCAATGGAAACTAAAAAAAAGAAAAAAAAGAAATGAGACTACATCAAAATAATAAGCTTTTGTACAGCAAAAGAAACCATCAAGAAAACAACAAGAAAGACCATTGTACGGGAGAACATGTTTGCAAATGTTATCACTGATAAAGGTGTAATCTCCAACATCTACAGCAAACTTATACAACTTAATAAAAGGAAGATAAATGATCCTATAAAAAATGGGTAATGGACTTAAATAAAACTTTTTCAAAAGAGGACAGAAGGAAGGTCAAGAGACACATGAAAACATGCTCAAAGTCACTAATTATCTGAGAGATGCAAATCAAAACGACAATGCGATACCATCTCACACCTGTCAGAACGGCAATCATCAACAAATCAACAAATGACAAGTGTTGGAGAGGATGCTGGAAAAAGGAACCCTATTGCACTGCTGATAGGAATGCAGACTGATGCAGCCACTGTGGAGAACAGTATTGAGTTTCCTCAAAAAACTAAAAATGGATCTCCCATTTGACCCAGCCATGCCACTCTTAGGAATATATCTTAAGAAACTAGAAACACCAATCAGAAAGGATTTATGCACCCCTATGTTCATAGCAGCACAATTTACAATTGCTACAATTTGAAAACAGCCCAGGTGTCCGTCAGCAGATGAGTGGATCAGAAATCTATGGTACGTCTACACAATGGAATTCTATGTTGCCATAAAAAAGAAGGAATTCTTACCATTTGCAATAACCTGATGGAACTGGAGTGCCTTATGCTAAGTGAAATAAGCTAGTCAATGAAGGAGAAACACCATATGATCTCACTCATTTGTGGATAATAAAAAACATTAGAAACTTATGAACAAAAAGATAGATACAGAGGCATTAAAGTATCAAACAGACTGCAAGTTATAGCAGGAATGTTAAGGAGAGGTGGCGTAGATAAGAGATAAACCAAAGGACTTATATGCATGCATATAAGCATAACCAATGAACTTAACACACTGGGGGCGTTAAGGTATGTCTGGGAGGAGGGGGGAATGGGAAGGTATGTATACAGGTAACACATTAATTAAAAAAAATAAAGTTATTATTGATATGTTCTTGTTTGTTGCCATTTTTATTCTTTACCCTGTATTCCTTCTTCATTCCTATTTCTCTTTTTGCAGCATACCCTTTAGCATTTCTTGCATTGATGGTTTGGTGTTAATAAACTCCCTTAGTCCTTTTTTCTCTGTGAAGCTCCTGATTTCACCCTCAATTTTGATTCAAAGCCTTGCTGGGTACAGTATTCTTAGATTCAGACCCTTTCTTTTCATGACTTTATATATTTCATTCTATTCCCTTCTGATCTGATACGTTTCTGTTAAGAAATCAGTTGGTGTTCTGATGGGGGATCCCTTGTAGGTAATTTTCTGTCTCTCTCTGGCCACTTTTAAGATTCTTGCTTTGTTGCCAATTTAATTATAATGTCCCTTCATTTCAATGTTTTGGGATTCATTTTGCTTGGAACTCTGTGAGCTTCTTGGATTTGTGTGGTGTTTCTTTTTTTTTTTTCTGCTCTATATCAGGGAAGTTTTTTTGTCATTATTTGTTCAAACAGGTTTTCTATTTCTTTCTCAGTTTCCTCTCCTTCTTGAACCCCTGTTAGGTAGATGGTGTTTTCTTTCGTGTTTCCCAAAGTTCCCTTAGGCTCTCTTCCTAATTTTATTTTATTTTTTTAGAAGCTGCTCTAATTCTGTATTTTTTCTACCTTGTCTACTAGTTCACTTATTCTGTCCTGTGCTTCTTCTAGTCTACTGTTGATGCTGTCTATTTATTTATTTATTATAGTTGTAATGCCATTTTTCTTTTTTTTTTTTTTTGGTTCTTCATTTCCTCTTGGTTCCTACACATATTGTTTTTTTTTGTTGTTTTTTATTAAATTTTTATACATATCTCCCCATTGCCCCCCTCCCTCCCAGGCATACCCCAACCCACCAGTGTCTATGTTCATTGGTTATTCTTATATGCATGCTACAAGTCCTTTGATTGATCTCTTATCTACCTCACCTAACTTTAATCTTCCTGCTGTAATTTCACAGTCTGTTTGAAGCTTTACTGTCTCTGTATCTATCCTTTTGTTCATCAGTTTATAATGTTCTTTATTATCCACGAATGAGTGAGATCATGTGATGCTTCTCTTTCACTGACTGGCTTATTTCACTAAGCATAAGGCTCTCCAGTTCCAACCAGGTTGCTGCAAATGGTAAGAATTCCTTCTTTTTAATGGCAGCATAGAATTTCATTGTGTGGATGTACCACAGTTTTCTGATCTACTCATCTCCTGATGGGCACCTAGGCTGTTTCCAAATTGTAGCAATTGTAAATTGTGCTGCTATGAACATAGGGGTGCATAAATCCTTTCTGATTGCTGTTTGTGATTTCTTAGGATAAATTCCTAAAAGTGGGATTGCTGGCTCAAATGGGAGATCCATTTTTAGTTTTTTGAGGATACTCCATACTGTTCTCCACAGTGGCTGCACCAGTCTGCATTCCCACCAACAGTGCACAAGGGTTCCTTTTTCTCTGCATCCTCGCCACCACTTGTCGTTTGTTGATATGTTGATGATTGCCATTCTGACAGGTGTAAGATGGTATTGCATTGTCATTTTTTTTTATTAATTTTTATTAATTTTTTATACATATCTCCCCATTGCCCCCCCTCCCTCCCAGGCGTACCCCGACCCCCCAGTGTCTGTGATCATTGGTTATGTTTATAAGCATGCATACAAGTCCTTTGATTGATCACTTATTTACCTCACCTAACATTAATCTTTCTGCTATAATTTCACAGTCTGTATGATGCTTTATGATTTTTGTCCTCCTGAGAATTATCAATCAGTCTACTCCCTTTCTGTGCTCCTGATTCTATTATATTCACCAG
>JAAGEH010000107.1:0-53853 GCA_011751065.1 Lasiurus cinereus
TGCAATGTAACTTGGTAATTGATTGATGTTCTTTGCTTGCTTTCTTATCTTTGGGGGACTTAGTTTGAAGATTCTAAGGCTCTAATGTCCCAGTACACTTTTTAATGAGTGCACATCTATATGGCATAGGGTTTTGGTTTTTTCCTGTTTTTAAGATCTCTCTTATATGCAAGATTTCTTATTGTTAGTCTACTCAGAAAGAAAAAAAATATGGGAAATAATCATTGAAATCCCCCAAGTCTTCTTCCTAGAAGGATTAGACCTGTAGACTTGCCTTCCAGTAGGCTGCAGAAATAGCAGTGGGGGGCTAGGGGGCAATCTCACTTGTGTAAACAAAATAAAATAGTACTTTAACATTAAAGCCACTGAAAGCCAGTGAGTTGGCTCTGTTACAGAATTTGCCAAGGAAAACACCTTGGGTAATAATAATTGGCTTTAAAATCTCAAAGTTGTTAAGGCAAAACCTATGTAACTAAAACAAAGGGTGTTTGGTAAACCTTTTTCAGTGGTAATTATATATGCCTAAGCATAGTTTTCCAAAGTCTTTAATAACTTAAAACTTTGGAGTTTGTTGAATTAAGTATTAAATATCTAGGTATTTAATACTTATGAGAGGATACTGAAACATTAATTAATCTGAGTTTTTCTCCTATGGAGAATTTAGAGAATAGATTTGCATTTATTAATTAAATATGTTTTGTATTTTATTTGAACTATAGCCTTAAAAATATGAAAGTATTACTAATCGGAGAAATGCTAAGTATTTAAGTTGCCACCTGAAAAACTGAGGCTTCTAAGAGTTAAAAGTTCAAACTAAGTTGGGAGAAATTATATGATTCCGATAATAGAATGCTGAAGTATGAAAATTCATTTTTGAGGAAAATAATTTTCTCTGGAAAATTAGTAGTTCAAATATATTATAGCCTTTATGCTTATGTGTGTCTGTGTACTATGTGTGGTGAAATTACAATGTAGATATAATATTTTATTGGCCTGATTTTTTTTAAAAAGGATTAATTATCAACTCTGAACCAAATTTTTAATGTTAAAACTGGTTTAGGCTTAATCGATGTCCTTTAGAATAATTACAAAGAGTGTGTGATATACTCTTTGGATTCTGTATATTTGACAGTCTTTCCAAGTTAAATTTTAAGATTTTTCACTGAGAGATAGCTTTGGGACATTTCAAGGGCCCTGGAATGACTCACGGATTTATTCTCTCTTCTTAAAAGAAATATTTTTGGTTGGCGCAGACCTATTTTTGCACTAAATTAGGCCTATTAAATGTACTTGAAACCACGTGGGAAGCTTTGTCAAATAAAAATTAATAACTATGTTCTATTTACACACATATATTTCGTTAAAATGAATGTTATAGAAATTTTAGTCTACTTCAGAAAGGAACTTGCAAAGTTCAAACAGGAACCTCTCAGGGGTGACATGTATCCAGTCAGGGACATCAGACAAGCATGGTGATTCTTTGTGTCTGCCAGTGATACTCTGGGTATTGGTGTCTCATATATTGGGAGTTTATGAATTAATTTCAATGCTCAACATATCCCTTGCGATAAGCCATGTGCCCTGCTTTAAAATCTTACTTTATATGCTGAAATTATATATTGAATCTAAAAGTATACAAATTTTATATTATTCTCTATGTCATTTTACATAATTAATATTTACCAAGAAATTATTATCTTGGGATGTTATATTTTATAAAAAAGCAAAGTTTTCATCAAATCTATAACCTATACCACTTTCAAGTTTTGTCATTCATGGCCAGCTGTTGCTTTACTCTGTTTCATTTGTAGGTATATTATATCTTTAGAAAAATCCATGAAAAGGACTCTGACTTACTCTAATTTTCAGGCTTCTAAACAGGTCATACCTTTGAACTGGATGAAGATTTATAGAACTTCATGGAATAACTGAATTAAAAAAAAACTACCAGCAAATAATCAGGATAAACAAAAATAACTATGGGACTAAATGCATTGAGAATAATTATTCTTATGAGTCTGTTTAAAATATTGTCGACTTTTAAATCTTTTGTTTCCCAACGATAAGGAAATCTAAAAAGCAGGTATTCTTCATTGTAGGAACTAACAAATTAGTAACATTCATTTCACAATACTCCCAGAAGACAAAGATTCAAAGACTCCAACAACCCAGAGATTTTTGTCCATTGGGAAATACATTAATGAAAGAATCTCTCCAACAGTGTTAAAGAGAGCTTACCTTATCAAGTACCTAACCACGAATGGACATTTGCCCCTGTCTCTGACACTCGCCTTCATCTCAAGGATGAGAATCCAGGGACTACGGAGGAGATAGACAGCCATCCCAAGACTTCACCAAGGCCTGTATTCTCACAAGTTGATGCTGCTCAATCCTTGCTCTTAAATCACCTAATTGTTATTGATTGAATGCATATCTGTCTCCCTAGACCCCTTTTCCTATTAGACATGAAAATTTTAACTTGGGTACCTGCTAATCTTTCCCACCTACCAAACAGTGATATTCTGATTATCACCTAAAATAATGAAGTTATTGTTTTATGGACCACACACTGGTGGTCTTCTACTATCAATATAAGCTTTGGTACATTTTTTTAAGGTTATGTCTATTATAAAGGACCTACCTTGGACAAACCTCTCCAAGAACACTGTCCTAATAATTCCCCTGGTAAAATAATATATAGATCTAATCTAGATGAGTATTTTATATGAATACTGTCTAAATATAGGAATGGATGAAATTAACTGCCCAGAAGAAAAGTTGGAATTTCTGGATAATAGCAAATACCTGTTTTCCCTCAGATCCTTCCTTATTTAATAATAGACATTTCCTGTTCCTAATTAATGTTACTGGTTTATTATAGTTACTTTTTTTCCTGGTATGTAAATGTTATAGAGGGAGCAGAAAAACAAAACTTGACAAACAGCAAAAAGGACTCGGATCATGGTGGCTCAAAAATTAGGAATGATTCAGAATACTTTTTTTTAACAAGGACAAATAGGATCTGACTGCCTCCCATTTCCCTGCCCTTTTTGAATAATAATAATTGGACCTTCAATGCCATTTAAGGTTATGATCTTGCCCCATCCCCAGTGGTCCACCTGTTCAGCAAGACATGCTGACACTGAGACATCCTAGGAATAAGCCTTCTGAGCACCCTGCAACTCCATTATCCAACCAAAAGGGTGGTCATCAATGCTTCCTTTGGATTGACTTATGACCAAAAGGGGGATGTGTGGGAAAAGGGGCCACATACTAACCTGACAAGCTCAGGGAAGCCCTGCTTGGCAGTCTTGCAAACTCAGAGACCTAAAGTAACCACAAAGGATGGTCTGCAATTAAACTTTAACTAAAAGCAGTTATGGTGGGTAGTTACCTACTAGGCCCGTGTCTTCACCGACAAGGTCAACCTTTACCTTAACTGAGCCTATCTGTCTTTTCGCATCTAAAATAACACACCTTTGAAATGTCTGGGTAACTTGTAACTTCCCTTTTTCTGGACCCATTGGGGCACAACCTAATGTGTCTGAGCCCCAGGACAGATACCACAAATTCCTTCATTATTATCACGTTAATTGTTCCTACATCCACCTAAGTAGTTATGGAGTCTATGATTTTACTTTTTATCCAAATCCCAGGGGTTTTCCCACTTTGTTTCCTCCAGCCTCTCTAGTCTATCACCAATGGATTTCATGTAACCCACCTATGTCCTTTCCTTTGATTGCAATGTATAAATACAGATGTAAACTGGCATTCTCGGGATCATTATCTCAATTCGTTGAGGTTCTGTCTCCTGGCATATGTTAGTTTGGCTGAAATAAACACAAAAATTCTTTACAGGTTTCAATGTTTTGTTTTGTTTTTATGTTGACAAAAGGGAGTTTCCTTTCTTGGCTCTCTTGTTGCTGGGGCCACACTCCCCTTTCTTCACCCAGGTGGCTCACAGTCATCTGGACCCCACACAATAGACTAATGGATTACAACTAGCCTGTTGCTCTGCTGCACTCAACAGTGGAAACGCTGGACACTGGCTTTGCTTTTAGCTCTGCTGAATTCCCAGTTGCACTTTTTTGAGGACTGGGTTAAGGGAAATGGGACTTTTTAAATCGAGGAATATAATTTCACTTGAATAACCCTTTCTACCAATTCTCATTCTCTCATGAGAGTCTTAGAAAATTCTTTTCCTGCCGAGACCGGCTTGGCTCAGTGGGTCGAGCGTCGGCTTGCGGAGGTCCCTGGTTCGATTCTGGGTTGTGGGCATGTACCTTGGTTGCGGGCACATCTCCAGTGTGGGGCGTGCAGGAGGCGGCTGATCGATGTCTTTCTCTCATCGGTGTTTCTGACTTTCTATCTCTCTCCCTTCCTCTCTGTAAAAAATCAATAAAATATATTTAAAAAAAAGAAAATTATTTTTCTAAAGATATAGTAAGAATTCCATTCCTACTAGCAATAGAGAAATTCCACCTGTGCAGTGCTCTGATAACAATACAACCTACTTATGTCTTCTCTTTTGATTGTAATATACAAAATAAGATTCAAAAACGCCATTCTATAGCAATGTGTAGATATTACTTCCCAACAATTGTCGATAGTTTCGCTTAAATAAACTAACAAAATTTGTTACACTTTGAATGTGTTAACATAAAAGCATTCAAACCTATGATGAATTGTTCATGTAAAAACATTCAGACCTGTAAAGAATTTTTGTGAGTTAATTTGAACCAAACTCTAGAGAATTGTCGAGAAGCAGTATCTCAATAGATTGGGATAATGCTGCAGAGAATGGCGGTTTCTTACCTATATTTTTTAATGGAAAATAAACTTTCTTTATAGAATTTCTGTGTAGATTAAAAGAAATGTTTTATGTGAAGCGTTTTTGCTTGCATCAACACAAAGGCATTCAACAAAAGCCTATCCTTATTGTTGTTGTTATTATTATTAATGTTATGGGAGAAGAAGGATGAAGATAAAAAGGAATGGAAAGGTGATGGAAGGACAAATATTTATGACACATTCAAAACACATGAGGCATATGAAGCACTCATTTATGAGGTCTTAAATTGACCCATCTATAGGTACTAGTCATTTTTTTCTTTTTTTTAATTTCATTAATGATTAAGGTATTACATGTGTGTCCTCATCTCCTATTATCCCCAACCCCTCTCACTCTTGCCTCGATCACCTTGCTGTCTGTGTCCCTTGGTTAGGTTTATATTCATGCATACAAGTCCTTTGGTTGATCTCTCCGCCTTGCCCCCACGCTCCTCTACCTTCCCTCTGACAGTCTAATTGATGCTTCTCTGTCTCTGGATCTGCTTTTGTTCATCAGTTTATGTTGTTCATTATATTCCATAAATAAATGAGAACATGTGATATTTAACTTTCTCTGACTAGCTTATTTCACTTAGTATAATGCTCTCCAGTTCAATCCATGCTGCTGCAAATGGTAGGAGCTCCTTCTTTTTTACCACAGGATAGTATTCCATTGTGTATATGTACCACAGTTTTTTAATCCACTCATCTGCTGATAGGCACTTAGGCTGTTCCCAAATCTTAGCTATGGTGAATTGTGCTGCTATGAACATAGGGGTGCATATAAGGATTTTATTCCCAGAACTGAGATCACAGGGGCAAATGGGAGTTCCATTTTTAGTTTTTTGAGGACATTCCTTACTGTTCTCCACAATGACTATACCTGTCTGCTTTCCCACCAGCAGTGCAAAAGGTTTCCTTTTACTCCACATTCTCGCCAACACTTGTCTCTTGTTGATTTGTTAATGATAGCCATTCTGACAGGTGTGAGATGGTACCACATTGTCATTTCGATTTGCATCTCTAGGATAATCAGTGACTTTGAGCATGTTTTCATATGTCTCTTGGCCTTCCTTCTGTCTTCATTTGAAAAGTATCTGTGTAGGTCTTTTGCCCATCTTTTGATTGGGTTGTTTATCTTCCTTTTGTTAAGTTGTGTGAGTTCCCATAAATGTTGGAGATTAAACCCTTACCGGTGGTAACATTGGCAAATATGTTCTCTTATGCAGTGGGCTTCCTTGTTGTTTTGTTGATGGTTTCCTTTGCTGTTCAGAAGCTTTTTATTTTTATTTTATTTTTTTTAATTAAATCTTTATTATTCAGATTATTACATTTGTTTCTCTTTATTCCCCTCCATAGCTCCCCTACACCCAGCTCCCACCTTTCCCACTACCCTTACCTCCCTCCCGTTGACCTCATCCATAGGTGTATGATTTTTGTCCAGTCTCTCCCTGTACACCCTCACCCCTTTCCTCCTGAGAATTATCAGTCCGCTCCCTTTCTGTGCTCCTGATTTTATTATATTCACCAGTTTATTTTGTTGATCAACTTTTTAATTCACTTAAATTTTAGATTCAATTGTTGATAGATACGTATTTGTTTTCATAATTTTTTATCTTTCACCTTTTTCTTCTTCCTCTTCTAAAAGAATACCTTTCAGAATTTCATATAATACTGGTTTCGAGTTGATGAACTCCTTTAGCTTTTTCTTATCTGTGAAGCTCGTTAGCTGCCCTTCAATTTGAATGATAGCTTTGCTGGATAGAGTATTCTTGGTTGTAGGTTCTTGCTACTCATCACGTTGAATATTTCTTGCCACTCCCGTCTGGCCTGCATCGTTTCTGTTGAGAAATCAGCTGAGGGTCGTATGGGTGCTCCCTTGTAGGTAATGAACTGATTTTCTCTTGCTGCTTTTCATATTCTCTCTTTGTCTTTTGCTCTTGGTATTTTAATTATGATGTGTCTTGGTGTAGTTCTCTTTGGATTCCTTTTATATGGGGTTCTGGGTGCTTCCTGGATTTCTAAGTCTATTTCTTTAACCAGATGTGGAAAGTTTTCAGTCATTTTTTAAAATGTTATCATTTTATTTATTTATTATTATTTTCCCCCTATTGCCCTCCCCATCCCCAGTATATGCCCTCATCCGTCCCCTCCCCATCCTTTCCCCATTGCCCTGTATCCACTGGCTATGCCTACACACACATGCATACAAGTCCTTCTATTGATCGCCTATAGGCCCATCCTCCCCAACTTCCCTGCCTTCCCACTGTAGCATGACAGTCCATTGATTGCTTCTTTGCCTCTGCATCTGCTTCCCCTGCCCCCTGTTTCTTGTCTTTAAAAACATCTTGCCTCTGTAGGCTAGAAATAAACCCACCAGAGCAAAAGAAAAATGATTGAGTCTCAGTTTCAATGTTCGATAGCTTTGATTCCCAATTTCAATGTCAGACAGTTCCTTATGTGTACATGTCATCAATGGTATCTGGATACTGGACAGATGGTGGCGATGCTGGTCCGACCCTCTCTGCTTTGGTTCTGGGCATCCTGTAGCAATGCTCACCTGCTAACTGCTCACGTGGCAAGGTGTCACCAGCATCTTCCATCTCTGGTCTGCTTCTCCTCTTGCCTTCGTGTTTTGTCCAGACATGTCAGTTCCTCTCTACTGCAGGAGTCCACTTTTGGTCTTGGAGTTGTTTTTTGAAAGTATATAAACATATTCTCAACCAAGAGTTAATACAGGAATCTTTTCTATAAAATTGACTTGGGGTCCTTTTTACTTTTGCCTACCTGCTTTTCCTTTGGCTTAATTTGACACCATGTGTGTTTTTCATGGGTGTCTTGCTGTTAGCATTACAAATGGAAATAAATTTTCTAAAGTGAAAATTTTCTAGATGTAATTTACTTACCAGATATTTTTCTTTACATGCTATTATCCTATTCCTCCCCCCCCCCTTTTATATATATTGATCATTTACAGAGAGGAAGGGAGAGGGATAGAAAGTCAGAAACATCGATGAGAGAGAGACATCGATCCCCCGCCTCCTGCACGCCCCACACTGGAGATGTGCACGCAAGCAAGGTACATGCCCCCGACCGGAATCAAACCTGGGACCTTTCAGTCCACAGGCCGACACTCTATCCACTGAGCCAAACTGGTCTCGCCCCCCCCCCACACACCTTTTCTTTGGATTGATGGAGAATTTGGTAAAATTTTTTAATGCAATCTTGATAACTTTAAATTTTAACATTTGCACACAAATATGCCTGTTTTCTGTTCATTACATATTAAACAATTTTACCATGAGATGAGCTATCAATAAAAATTTTAATTAATACTTTAGAAACAGCTTTTTATCCAGTACACTTAAATTTTCTTGGGTGTTTGCTTATTTCAGTTTGCCAATTTAAATTAATCTGAAAGCTTGATAACTCTATTATGTCAAATTTAATACTCTACCAACAATCTTATATTACCCTGTATATATTAGTGGAGAGGTTTATTTGCATTGAGTTGGCACTGAGCATTCCTAGTGCTAGGCTGAATTTAGATATAGGGCAGCTGCTGTTGGCATGTTTCTGTCTGTTATCTGTGCTGTGCATGGGAAGCGAGGTATCCAGGGTGGCAGGAGACCTCCCTCAGAAGGGGTGAAGGTTCAGACCCCTGCAAGGTTGGTGGGGGGGGTGAGGGTCTGTGCCCCACCTCTGTTGATCCCCATGTCCTCTCCTGATGGCCCCTCTGCAACTGTGCCTGTCTCAGGTTGTTCCTTCCCTGAGGAATATTACCAGTCACTGGCTAACCAGTCATCTTCTGGGGCCAAGCAGGGTGCTGATAGGTTCAGTTCTGTCTCCATGGTAACCTTTGCCCCATGGCCTACACGCCCAGCACCTGCCTTGGGGATCCCCTCGCCTGCTGTTGGGGGCCCCGGCACTGTTCACTTCTCTCAGGGAATTCAGGTTCTTTCTCCAGGGATGGCCCAGCTCACACCATTTGGCCAGAGACAGATCCATTATACCAGCCACCTCGAGACTTCAACCTCAGGATGAATAGAGTGCTCAGGCTACAGCTGAGGGCCATTGGGTTATGAGAAGAGGATCCCTCTTGGCAAAAGAGGAAAGAGGGCCAGTATAGAATGCTCAAGTACCTTCCCAGTGCTTCAATTCCTACTGAACGTAATTAAATCCTTACATGTCCTTTTTTAAATTGATGCTAAACATTCAAAGAATTAGTTTGTAAGTTTGTTTGGGATAGTTGTAAAATATGCTGTTGTAAAATATCAAAAATTAAATGATATTGTAGGATAACATCATGTAAGGATATTCTTTGCTCTAGGCCATGGCAATTCCATTTCAAACGGGCTGACAATTACTTTTTGTACCTTTATATAAACTATTTCAGGGAGGCAAAGACACAGATTACTTACTTTAGCTCAAGAGTCCAAATATATTGACTTTCAATTATGATCCTTATGACGTTTAAAGGAAACTTCTCTTTATTTCCTTCCAAAATGATTTTCATGTTACAGAGTTTCATTTAAAAATCTTTGTCTCATGAAGTAATTTCTCTTAAGGTTATGGAGACCAGTGTATAAATTCCCTCTCCTGCCACACCTTCCCCATTGTCTGTGCCCAATGCTTATGCTCATACGCATTTACAAGGTCCCTCTGTTGATCTCTCCCCCTTATTCCCACGAACCCCCACCTTCCCTGGGGTTTGATGCTTTGATCGATGTTTCTCATTCCCTAGATCTGATCTTGATTATCAGTCTATGTCATTCATTATATTCCACAGATGAGTGAGATCATGTGATATTTACCTTTCTCTGCCTGGCTTATTTCACTAAGCATAATGCTCTCCATCTCTATCCATGTTGTTGCAAATGGTATGAGCTCCTTCTTTTTTTACCGCAGCGTAGAATTCCATTTCGTAGATGTACCACAGTTTTTCAATCCAATCATCTGTTGATGGGCACTTAGGCTGTTTCCACATCTTAGCTATGGTGAATTGTGTTGCTATGAACATTGGGGTGCATATGTCCTTTCTGATTGGATTTTCTAGTTTCTTGGGGTATATTCCTAGTAGTGGGATCGCTGGGTCAAATGGAAGTTCCAATTTTAGTTTTTTGAGGATACTCCATACCGTTCTCCACAGTGGCTGTATCAGTCTGCATTCCCACCAGCAGTGCACGAGGGTTCCTTTTTCTCTGCATCCTCACCAACACTTGTCATTAGTTGATTTGTTGATGATAGCCATTCTGACAGGTGTGAGACGGTACCGCATTGTTGTATTGATTTGCATCTCTCTGATGATTAGTGACTTTGAGCAGGTTTTCATGTATTTCTTGGCCTTCCTTCTGTCTTCTTTCGAGAAGTGCCTATTTAGATCAGTCGCCCATTTTTTGATTGGGTTGTTTGTCTTCCTTTTGTGAAATTGTATGAGTTCCCTGTAAATGTTGGAGATTAAACCCTTATCATTGAGATCATTGGCAAATACGTTCTCCCATGCAGTGGGCTTTCTTGTTGTTTTGTTGATGGTTTCCTTTGCTGTGGAAAAGCTTTTTATTTTGAAGTAGCCCCATTTGTTTATTTTTTGTTTAGTTTCCATTGCCTGAGGAGCTGTGTCGGTGAAGAAGTTCCTTCCACATATTTCGGAGATTTTGCGGCCTGTGGATTCCTCTAGTATTTTTATGGTTTCCCATCTTATGTTTAAGTCCTTTATCCATTTTGAGTTTATTTTTGTGTATGGTGTACGTTGGTGGTCTAGTTTCATTTTTTTTGCATGTTTCTATCCAATTTTCCCAACACCATTTGTTGAAGAGACTGTCTTGACTCCATTGTATGTTCATGCCTCCTTTGTCAAATATTAATTGAGCATAGTGGTTTGGGTCGATTTCTGGGTTCTCTGTCCTATTCCACTGATCTATGTGTCTGTTCTTGTGCCAGTACCAGGCAGTTTTGAGAACAGTGGCTTTGTAATACAGCTTGAAATCTGGCATTGAGATCCCACCTATTTCGTTCTTCTTTCTAAGGATTTCTGCAGCTATTCGGGGTCTTTTTTTTATTCCAGATGAATTTTTGGAAAGTTCACTCTAGCACTGTGAAGTATGCCTTTGGTATTTTCATGGGGATTGCATTGAATTTATAAATTGCTTTGGGTAGAATGGACATTTTGATGATACTGATTCTCCCAATCCATGAACATGGTATGTTCCTCCATCTGTTTATGTCTTCCTCTATCTCTTTTTTTGGAGTTGTGTAGTTTTCTGCATATAGGTCTTTTACCTCCTTAGTTCAGTTTATTCCTAGGTATTTTTATTTTTGGTGCGATGGTAAATGGAATTGCTGTTTTAGTCTCTCTTTCTGTAAGTTCATTATTGGTATATAGAAATGCCAAAGATTTCTTGGTGTTAATTTTGTATCCTGCTACATTGCTGAATTCATTTATTAAGTCTAATAATTTTTTGATGGAGTCTTTAGGGTTTTCTATGTACAGTATCATGTCATCTGCAAATAAGGACAGTTTTACTTCTTCTTTTCCTATTTGGATGCCTTTTATTTCTATTTCTTGTCTGATAGAAGTGGCTAATACTTCCAGCACTATGTTAAATAGAAGTGGTGAGAGTGGGCATCCCTGTCTTGTTCCTGTTTTTAGGGGGGATGGTTTTAGCTTTTGCCCATTGAGTATGATGTTGGCTGGGTGTTTGTCATATATGGCTTTTATTATGTTGAGGTAAGTCATTATTTCTTTAAATAAGTTTTCAGTATCTTGCTCTCTCTCTTCCTCTGGCACCCCCACAATTCTGATGTTGGTACGCTTGAAGCTTTTCCAGAGGCTTCTTACATTATCTTCATATTTTGGGATTCTTTTCTCTTCTTGCTTTTCCAGTTGAGTGTTTTCTGATTCTTTATATTTCAAATTTTTGACTTGATTCTTGCCTTCCTCTAGTCTTGGGTAAGGTCTCTGTATAATATTTTTTATTTCAGTCAGTGTATGTTTAATTTCTAGTTGGTCCTTTTCCATCTCTAGTTGGATCTTTTCCATCTGTAGTTGCTTCTTTTTCATTTCCTCTTGGGTCTCGCTAACTTTACCTAACTTTCCTAGGATATTCTTGAAAAACCTTATAAGTGTGATTTTGAACTCTATATCTAGTTGTTTGTTTTCCTCCATTTCTTTTGTTTGTGATCCCTTTCCTTGTCTCGGCATTTTCACTATTCTGGGAGAACTTCTCTGTTGGATTTAGCCTAATGATATAAGACTTGCAAAACTGAAAAAGCCTCTCTGTTGAGCTTGGGATGGGTGGAGTCGCAAGGCTTAAGGGACCTCCTTGCCTTCCAGTCGGCCCCATCCTTCAAGGCTCCTGAGTCTCTCGTGAATGGGTAATCACTGGAGCAGTCCCTGAGTGGACATGTGCCCTCGCAGTGCCTCTAGACTGCTGCCCCTCCGGCTCCCCTGAACCTCCGGGACCATATGAGTCTGGGTCCCTAGGTTTTCACCCGAAACTGAGGTTTAGTGGAGTTAGAAGTGGCACAGTTGGGAGGGTCTGTTTCCAGCCCACTCGTGAAAGCCAGTGGCACAATCAGCAGTCGGTCCTTTTGCAACTCCCCTATATTTCCATGTCCTTCTCCCTTTTCACAGTCCAAACTCCCCCTGTATGAGTTTCGGCTGGATCTGGAGTTTAGTTACATAGGATAAGGGGTTCAATGCCATTGAGAGTCTCTGTCTCCCTCCCTCCAGAGAAAGCCAGCCAGGTTCTCCAGCACCCGCTCTCTCCATGTGTGCGTCTCCGTACCTCAGCTTTTGGCAGCTCCTCTGGGTCTCTGTGAGCCCCTCTCTTTCCTTCTAGTTGTAGACTTTCCACTCCACCAGCTTTCCTGTGGTTCTGGATGATGTCTGTTCTGTCTTTTAATTGTAGTTTTGAAGTTGTTGTGCGAGGCAGCAGTGTTTACCTATGCCGCCATCTTGGATTCTCTGTCCCAGAAGCTTTTTATTTTGATGTAGCACCCATTGGTTTATTTTCTCTTTAGCTTCTATTGCCCTAGGAACAATATCAATGAAGAAATTGCTTTGGCTTATGTCTGAGATTGTGCTGCCTGTGGATTCCTCTAGTAATTTTGTGGTTTCCTGTCTTATGTTTAAGTCCTGTATCCATTTCCAGTTTTCTTTTTGTATGGTTTAAGTTGGTGGTCTAGTTTGATTCTTTTGCATGTATCTGTCCAGTTTTCCCAACACCATTTATTGAAGAGACTGTCTTGATTCCATTGCATGTTCATACCTTCTTTATCTAATATTAATTGGGCAAGGTGGTTTGGGCCGATTTCTGGATTCTCTATTCTATTCCATTGGTCCATATGTCTGTTCTTGTGCCAGTACGAGGCTGTTTTAAAAATGATGGCTTTGGAATACAGCTTGAAATCTGGTATTGAGATCCCACCTCCTTTGTTCTTCTTTCTCAGGATTGCTGCAGATAGATACTCAGGGTTTGTTCCTATTACAGATGAAATTTTGGAAAGTTTGTTCTAAGTCAGTGAAATATGCCATAGATGTTTTAATGGGGATTACATTGAATCTATAGATTGCTTTGGGTAGTATGGACATTGTGATGATGTTGATTCTATCAATCCATGAACATGGTATACTCTTCCATCTGTTTACTTCTTTATCTAGTTTTTTCAGTGTCCTGTATTATTTTGCTTATAGGTCTTTTACCTCCTTAGTTAAGTTTTTCCTGTACATCTTAATTTTTTATGTGCGATGGTAAATGAGATTGCTTTTCTAGTCTCTCTTTCTGTAAGTTCACTATTGGTGTATAGATATGTCATAGATTTCTTGGCATTAATTTTGTATCCTGCTACATTGCCGAATTCATTTATTAAGTCTAATAACTTTTTGATGGAGTCTTCAGAGTTTTTTATGTATAATATCATGTCATCTGCAAATAAGGACAATTTTAATTATTCTTTTCCAATTTGGATGCCTTTTATTTCTTTTTCTTGTCTAATCACAATGGTTAATATTTCTAGTACTGTGTTGAACAGGAGTGGTGAGAGTGGACATCCCTGTCTTGTTCCTGTTCTTATGGGAAATGGTTTTATTTTATTTTATTTTTTATTTTTTGCTTCTTCACTTTATTTTACGTTTTCTTTTCATTTTTTTTTATTAAGGTATTATATGTGGACATATTTTCCCATTGCCCAACCCACCCCACTCCCATACATGCCCTCACCCCTCAGTGTTTTGCATCCATTGGTTATGCTTATATGCCTGCATACAAGTCCTTCAGTTGATCTCTTATATACCCCACCTTTCCGTAATGCTCATGCTGTAATATGACAGTCTGTTTGATGCTTTACTGCCTCTGTATCTACCTTATTGTTCAGCAATTTATAATGTTTTTTATTATCCATTAATGAGTGAGAGCATGTGGTATTTTTTCTTTCATTGACTGGCTTATTTCACTTAGCATAATGCTCTCCAGTTCCATCTAGGTTGCTGCAAATGGTAAGAATTCCTTCTTTTTTTCTGGAAGTATAGTATTCCATTGTGTAGATGTACCATAGTTTTCTGATCCAATCATCTGCTGATACACACCTGGGCTGTTTCCAAATCTCAGCTTTAGAAATTGTGCTGCTATGAACAGAGAGGTGCATATATACTTTTTGATTGGTGTTTCTACTATCTCAGTATATATTTCTACGAGTGGGATTACTGGATCAAATGGGAGTTCCATTTTTAGTTTCTTGAGGAAACTTGATACTGTTCTCCACAGTGGTTGCACCAGTCTGCATTCCCAACAGCAGTGAACGAGGGTTCTTTTTTCTCCACATCCTCACCAACACTTGTTGTTTGTTGATTTGTTGATGATTGCCATTCTGACAGGTGTGAGATGGTATCACATTGTTGTTTTGATTTGCATCTCTTGGATAATTAGTGACTTTGAGCATGTTTTAATGTGTCTCTTGGCCTTTCTTCTGTCTTCCTTGAAAAAGATTCTATTTAGGTCTGTTGCCCATTTTTTTTTATTGGATCACTTAACTTCCTTTTACTAAGTTGTAATTAACTGTAGATGTTGAAGCTTAAACCTTTATCAGTGATAACATTTGAAAATATGTTCTCCCCTACAGTGGGTTTCCTTGTTCTTTTGTTGAGGGTTTCTTTTCTGTGAAAAAGCTTTTTATTTTGATGTAGTCACATTTGTTTATTTTCTCTTTAGCTTCCATTGCCCTAGGAGCAATGTCAGTGAAGACATTCCTTCATCATATGTCTGAGATTTTGATGCCTGCGGATTCCTCTAGTATTTTTATGGTGTCCCATCTTATGTTTAAGTCCTGTATCCATTTTCAGTTTATTTTTGTGTATGGCGCAAGTTGGTGGTCTATTTTTTTTGCATGTATCTGTCTAATTTTCCCAACACCGTTTATTGAAGAGACTGTCTTGACTCCATTGTAGGTTCATGCCTCCTTTTGTCAAATATTAATTGAGCATAGTGGTTTGTGTAGATATCTGGATTCTCTATTCTATTCCATTGGTCTATATGTCTGTTCTTGTGCCAGTACCAGGCTGTTTTGAGAACAGTGGCTTTGTAATACAGCTTGAAATCTGGTGTTGAGATCCCAGCTACGATATTCTTCTTTCTCAGGATTGCTGTGGCTATTCGGGGTCTTTTTTAATTCCAGATGAATTTTTGGAGAGTTCTTTCTAGGACTGTGAAATATGCCATTGGTATTTTAATGGAGACAGCATTAAATCCATAGATTGCTTTGGGTAGTATGAATATTTTGTTAATGTTGATTCTAACATTCTATGAACATGGAATGTTCTTTCTTCTGTATACTTCTTCCTCTATCACTTTTTTCAGTGTCCTATAGTTTTCCGCCAATAGGTCTTTTATCTTCTCAGTTACGTTTATTCCTAGCTATCTTAATTGTTTTTGGTGCGATGATAAATGGGATTGCTCTTTTGTCTGTCTTTCTGTAAGTTCACTATTGGTGTATAGAAATTCCATAGATTTTGTGACATTAATTTTGTATCCTGATACATTGCTGAATTCATTTACTAAGTCTGATAATTTTGTGATGGAGTCTTGTGGTTTGTTTATGTGCAATATCATGTCATCTGCAAATAAGGACAACTTTACTTCTTCTTTTCCAATTTAGATGCCTTTTATTTCTTCTTCTTGTCTAATTACAATGGATAATACTTCCAGTACTAAGTCAAACAGGAGTGGTGAGAGTGGGCATTTCTGTCTTGTTCCTGTTCTTAGGGGACATGGTTTTAGTTTCTGCCCATTTAGTATGATGTTAACTGTGGGTTTATCAATATGGCTTTTATTATGTTGAGATATGATCCTTCTATTCCCAACTTGCTGAGAGTTTTTATCAAGAAAGGGTATTGGATTTTGTCAAATGCTTTTTCTGCATCAATTGATATGAGTATGTGATTTTTATCTCTCAATTTGTTTATGTGATGTATCATATTTATTGATTTGCTGATATTGTACAATCCTTGAATCCCTGGGATAAATTCTAATTGGTCATGGTGATCTTTCTGATTTACTGCTGACTCTGATATATTAGAATTCTGTTGAGGATTTGGGCATCTATGTTCATGAGAGACATTGGCCTACAATTCGCTTTCATAGTCTTGTCTTTATATATTTGTTTGTTTGTTTGTTTGTATTAGGGTGATGCTAGCTTCATAGAATGACCTTGGAAGTGTTCCTTCTTCTTGAATTTTTTGGAATAATCTAAGGAGAACAAGTTTTAGTTCTTCGTTGAAAGTTTGGTATAACTTCCTTGTGAAGCCTTCTGGCCCCAGGCTTTGTTTTGCTGGAAGTGTTTTGATGACTGCTTCAATTCCTTCCTTAGTTATTGGCCTATTGAGAATTTTAGACTCGTCCTTATTGAGTTTTGGAAGGTTGTATTTTTCTAAATATATGCCCATTTCCTTCAGGTTGTCTAGTTTGTTGGAGTAGACTTGTCCATAGTATTTGTTAACAATCCTTTTTATTTTGGTGGGGCCTGTGGTTATTTCTCCTGTTTCATTTCTGATTTTGTTTACTTGGCTCCTCTCTCTTTGCCTCTTGGTGAGCATGGCTAGAGGTTCATCAATCTTGTTTATCTTTTCAAAGAGCCACCTCTTGGTTTCATTTCATTTCATTTCTTTCTTTCTTTCTTTCTTTCTTTCTTTCTTTCTTTCTTTCTTTACTTACTTACTTATTGTCTCTATGTCATTTATTTCTGTTCTGACCTTTATTATTTCCTTCCTTCTGCTCACTCTGGGCTTTTCTTTTTGCTGTCTTTCTAATGCTTTGCGTTATAGGGTTCCACGATTTACTGTCATTTTTTCTTATTTTTTTGAGGTAGGCCTCTAGAGCTATAAACTTCCCTCTCAGAAAGGGAGGAAAATCAGAGGTGGAATAGACAGACGTGTCCTAAGCCTTGTCCCAGAGCAGACAGAGGGAACAGGTGAGGGTCACATGGGGAGTGTTGTTGGCTTGTTGAAGGATAGCTATACTCCAGGAGAAAGTGGGGGACTGCTGGACAGGGCTCTCCTGACCAGGCAGCCCCTACCGCCACTGGGTTCCCTCCCAGAGCTTCTAGCTCAGATGCAGAGACCAGGTTATATTGAAGAGGAAGGGGGATGTTATCAGAAGCCTGAGAATCTACAACTTCGATACCCACAGAGCAGCTGCAAACCCAAAAACACCAGTCCCCAATTGGTGCAAGCACACAGATTCAGAGGAGGACTACACTCCACCATGGAAAGGTTGAATATCGCCTGGGATGAGGTGGGATCTCTGGTCCCACAGGATAGAGAACTGTGTGCACTGCGGGAGCTGGAGGATGGGGGAAAGTCTGAGCCTGAAGAGATCCATGCCTGTTGGTGCTGGTGTGATCCATGAATGTGGAAGGGAGTCCTCAGAGCTGCTCACAGAGGGGATCTCTTGAAAGCAACCCATTTTTATCTGATGCAGTGGAACACCCTGGGAGTTTTAAAAGTGTTCCGGCTGCTTGGACATGAGGGGAAAGGGGAGCCTGCACACTTACACTCTTTCCTCTTCAGATCCTTGCTTCTGATTGCTGAGCCCAATACATAGGATCACCCAGTTGGGGACACCTTAGCAGAGTGCAGGGGAACATTGTTTTTCTGTAACCTGGGGACCACAGTGGGAGGGACCAACGGAGAACCAGCTCTGGGGCAGCCCACTCCCACAAACCGGTATTGAGTGCCACAGGGAAAGCAGGATCTAAGCACAGGCTAGAGAGCACCTATAGTCTTAGAGGTTAATCCTGAAACACTGCCACCCAGGAGCTGAATCACAAATTCACCCTTGTGTAATCACAAATAAAGGAAACAAGAAATTAAGACACCCCTTAAAAATCAGGACTGGCTTGCAACACTGAGGAGCAGTAGAATGCAGGGAACTGCAATACTCCCCTAACTAGGAAACAGGCATACCAAACCGAACAATAGAGGAAGTGAATGACTTTCACTACTCACATTCTATTTTTATATTTTTATTTTTTTTATGTTTTGCTTAAGATTTTTTTCTCTTTTTTTCCTCACTTGAATTTACCTTTTTAATTATTACATTTGCATTTTCAATCAGTATTATTACTACTACTATTTTACCTTTTGGTTAAAAAAGGTGTCATTTTATTTTCTCTTTATTTTACTTTGGGATTAGTGTTCTACATTCTATTTTGATCTTTCCTTTAGCATCAACTTACTCTATCTCAACTCTACCTTTATGCCATCACTCTCTGCATAACTTTTCCCCTTTTGTTGCCCTGATTCTCTTACCCTTTTCTACTTTAGATTTTCTCTACTCTTTCTTTTACCCCCTGTTAAAATTTCACCATGCTTATATATCTAATTTTCAATCCCCTGCTCCAAGTCCCTACACACCTCTCTCTTCTCTGTATTCACTATCCAACAATTGTTATTCTCTCTGTCCTTTTGTTTTTCATTGCTTAATGGTTGATTATACCAATTTTTATGCTTTTTGTGAGATTGCTATGTTTATTCTTTTGGTTATGTTTTTTTTTTTTACTTTGCTTTGTTTTTGTTTGTTTATTGTTTCTGTTTTCCCTCACCTCACTTGATATTAGTTGTTGTTTATAGTTTGTATTAATCTCCAGGTACGTGTTGCTGGCATTTGTTAGGATTAGTGGCTGTTCTATTGGAGTTTTCTCCCCATATATATAGTTTATTTCCCTTCTCTTTCTTATCCTCTTTCTTTTCTCTCAATTTCATTTTGACACTTCTTTCTTTCTTTCTTTCTTTCTTTCTTTATTTCTTTCTTCTTTTAGTTTTCTCTCCTATCTCCTAATATGATTCTGTGGTGGTCCTATTTATTTGTGGTTATTAATATTGTATCATGAATACATTTGTGTTCAGTGACTTGTGCATTGTGCTTGTTGTATTGTATTATGTGCATTTAAATCAACGCAGGAGAGAGGGAATTACATAACTAGACACCTAGAGAAGAGAGAACATGGGGAGACAAAGAAAAAGTCCGCATATGAAAGAAAAGAAGGCATGACCAGAAAAAGAAGTAAATGAAATGGAGGCAAGCAACCTGCCAGAGAACATATTCCAAGAAGTAGTCATAAGGTGTCTGAAAAGAATGGAAGACTAATTCAACAGTATGAGTAAAAACTAAGAGGAAATGAAGAAGAACCAAGAACACATGAAAAATGACATTGCTGCTGTAAAGAACTCAATAGAAAGCATCAAGAGTAGGCTAGAAAAGGCAGAGGACCACATCAGTGAGCTAGAAGACAAGGTAGGAAAAATAATACCCAAGTAGAGCAGCTTCTAGAAAAAATAAAAATAAAAAGCAGGAGGAGAGCCTAAGGGAATTTGGGGACAACACGATACAAAACAACATCCGCATATAGGAGTCCCAGAAGGAGAGGAAACTGAGCAAGGAACAGAAAACCTATTTGAACAAATAATGACGGAAAACTTCCCTGATATAGGGAATAAAAAAAACCATAATATCCAAGAAGCTCACAGAGTCCCAAGATAAATGAACCCCAAAGGACTGAAACTAAGGCTCATTTATAATTAAATTGGCAAACACGAACCACAAAACAAGACTCTTAAAAGTGGCCAGATAGAGACAGAAAGTTATCTACAAAGGAACCCCCATCAGACTAGCAACTGATTTCTCAACAGAAACTCATCAGGCCAGAAGGAAATGGAATGAAATATACAAAGTCATGCAAAGGAAGGGTCTGAATCCAAGACTACTGTACCCAGCAAAGCTATCAATCAAAATTTAAGGTGAATTAGCAGCTTCACAGACAAAATAGGACTATGGGAATTTATTATCACCAACCAGCAATGCAAGAAATGCTAAAGTGTCTGCTGTAAAAATAATAAATAAATAAATAAATAAATAAATAAATAGGAAGTGAAGAAGGACTACAGGTATAAAGAATAAAAATGGGCCAAGACCGGTTTGGCTCAGTGGATAGAGCATCAGTCTGTGGACTGAAAGGTCCCAGGTTTGATTCCAGTTAGGGGCATGTACCTTGGTTGTGGGCACATCCCCAATAGGGAGAGTGCAAGAGGCAGCTGATCGATCTCTCTCTTTCATCGATGTTTCTAACTTTCTGTTCCTCTCCCTTCGTCCCTGTAAAAAATAATAAAATATAAAAAATATATATATAAATGTGTCACATCTTAAAAAAAGGAATAAAAATGGCAACAAATAAGTTTCTATCGATAATAATTTTAAGTATAAATGGATTATACGTCCCAATCAAAAGACATAGGGTAACGAATGGGATAGGAAGACATGACGCATATATCTGTTGTCTACAAGAAACCCACCTCAGAAAGCAAGATGCACACAGACTGAATGTGAAGGAATGAAAAAGGATTATAAGGCAAATGGAAATGAAAGAAAAGAAAAGCTGGTGTAGCAATACTTGTATTTGACAATTTAGATCTCAAAGTGAAGGACATAACGAGAGATAAGGAAGGCCACTTCATAATACTAAAGGGAACAATCCAACAAGAAGAAATAACACTGGTAAACATATACGCACCCAATACAGGAGCACCCAAATATATAAAAAACGTGCTAGAGGATATTGTGAGAGAGACTGTCAGTAATACAATCATACTAGGAGACTTTAATACCCCACTATCACCATTGGACAAGTTCTATAAACAAAAAATCAGCAAAGAAACATCAATCCTAGATGACTCACTAGACTAGATGGAATTAATTGACATATTCAGAACATTTCACCCCAAAGCCAAAGAATATACATTCCTCTCAAGTGCACATGGGCCATTTTCAAACACAGACCATATGTTGGGTCATAGGAAAAGAATCTTCGAATTCAAGAAGATAGAAATCATGTCAAACATCTTCTCAGACCACAGTGGCATAAAACTGTAAATCAACTACAATAAAAACAATCCCAAAAAATCAAACACATGGAGACTAAATGGCATGCTATTAAACAGTGACTGGGTTACCAGAGAGATCAAGGAAGAAATACCAAACATTATGGCAAAAAGTGACAATGAAAACACAACAATCCAATATCTATGGGACACAGCGAAAGCAGTCTTGAGAGGGAATTTCATAACTCTGCAAGCCTATAAAAATATATAAAAAATGGCAATAATTTACCTAACCCTACAAGTCAACGAGTTAGAAAGAGAGCAAGAAGAATAGCTCAGTGTAAGCAGAAGGAAGGAATTAATAAAAATCATAGTGGAGATAAACGACATAGAGACCAAAGAAACAATACCAAAGATCAACAAAACCAAGAGCTGGTTCTTTGAAAGGATAAAAAAGATTGATGAGCCTCTAGACAGGCTCACCAAGAAGAAAAGAGAGAGGACATAAATAAGTCAGAAGTGAAAGAGGTGAAACAACAACAGACCCCACCGAAATATAGAGATTGTTTAAAAAAAATACTATGAACAATCTATTCTAACAAACTGGACAACCTGGAGAAAATGGACATATTCCTAGCAAAATATAACCTTCCAAAACTCAATCGGGAAGAATCTAAACATCTCAATAGGCCAATAACTATGGAAGAAATTGAAGCAGTTATCAAAAAGCTTCCAGCACACAGAAGCCCGGGGCCAGATGGCTACACATGGAAGTTTTGCCAAACATTCAAGGAAGAATTAAAACCTATCCTTCAGTAAATGTTACAGACTTAAAGTCTCAATAAAAAGTAATGATATCCTTGCTGACCGATTCCGGTCAGGGGCATGTACCTTGCTTGCGGGCACATCTCCAGTGTGGGGTGTGCAGGAAACGTCTGATCAATGTCTCTCTCTCATCGATGTTTCTGACCCTCTATCCCTCTCCTTTCTCTCTGTAAAAAATCAATAAAATATATATTTTTTAAAAGTAATGATATCCAGACTTGGACAAAGTATTTAATTAAACACTGAAGACTTTTGTGTAATTTCAAGTAATGAAAGCTGTAAGTCATGGTGTAAGACTGGAACCAGTAATCTGTCTAATAATTTATAGTCTGTATATGTCAGGATAAGTTTGAAATTGCACAACTGGTAATTGTTCAAATAGACATATTACTCTTCATTTTATACTATGCAGAGAAGTTGGGGGAGCAGCTCCTACTATAGAGAGTTGCTGTTCAAATGTATTCATAAATCTGCTAGTAATTTGCTCAACCACTGTATATTTACATAACTGGATATTCAAAATAGAATAAAATGTAGGCTCTGTCTTGCACATAGACAGCAGTTCTAATCGTCCTATATTGTGCTGTTCTATATGAATGTATGGACTGCATATCTAAGAAATGATTCAATCCTAATGCCCGCCTGGTCTGTTTAAATATGTTCTCATTTTTGTGTTATCTTAATTGCATTTTAAAGATTAGATGACCTGTAGAAAATTTATAATTTGACAGTCAATCTTTAGAAGTACACATTTAAAAAACAAAAGTTGAAATATGTTTCAACTGTACCTCTCTTGACTATTTTTGCCATTTAGAGTTCAAATCAAATATACTTTTGTTCTGATTTCATGTTCTCATAAAGCATTGAATATGTACCTAAATATAAAGGAGTCACAGATGCAGAAAATTAAGCTAAATACTGGTCACTAGTCTTTGCTGTATGTGTATATTTTTAAAAATTCATTTTGAAGTGTGATTAATGGATGCTTTCCTTTGCGTTCTAAATTGTGATGAAAATTGAGTCTCCATTTTCCAGGAAGTATAACTAAAGCAGGAAAATAGCATTTAATCCTTTGCCATTAAAATACTTCGTTTTGTTTTTTTCTTTATACTTTATTGAATGAATTTCTTCCATTGACAAATCCAGTTAGACCATCTTCTTCTAAAAATGAAAATATATATTTTATAGTAAAATAATCTGTGTTTTTCTTGTGGGCTGCTTACAAAACTTTTGTTTTTATTTTTTTAATGTTATGTTACACCTACACCATCTTTTGTGAATTTTAAAATAAATTAGTATTAAGTTAACATTAGTTTAAGAAGTTTGGTTAAATGGTTTATAATTACAAAGCCATGTAAAGAGTGGGGTTGAGTGAAGGTGGTGCACTTGTGAGGTGGTAGTAAAAATGTGACCATAAATTTAAAGTAATTCTAAAGGTGTATACTCAATGTCCTGTGTATGGTGCATATTTTCTAGGTAATAAGAATTGCATTTAACTGGTAGCGTTTTCTTTATAGTATGTAAGATAGAAGTTTATACAGTAACTTTATTCTGTGAGGCAACTGTTTGCCTACTGTGAAGACTTGAGGTGAATACGTGTCTTGTAAGAGTTTTGTGTGAGCAGAGTATTTTGGCAATTGTAGATGCACATTTAACTGTTAGTAATTACTTTAGGGAATTCTTAATTTTACCAGTAGAAAGAAAAGGTGAATACTTTTTCATTTATAAATTCATGTTCATCACCTTTAATCATCTAGTTAATAAGAAAGGAATAGTGTTCACATTAAACTCTAAAATAACACCGGAAACTTAAGCCAGTATGTTAGATTTTTTTCTATTCCACTCCACTGTGGTAACAAAAAGAAACCTATAAAAAGTCAAAGCGTTATTTTTTTTTTAAATAGGCTACTTTAGCAGTTTTTTTTAAGCATTTACATTAGAACTGATTATACCACATGGACAATAACTGCTCATCTTATGAAATACCAAAATTATATATTTAGGCAGGCCTGACGAATCTATATGAAAACATGGGACACTGACTTGACAGTGATTCACTTAGGTCCAATAATAGCAGTTCTGTGGTTTCTTCACACTTCCTGTGTCTTTGTGCACAAATAAAATATTTTGTAACTTCAGTATTAATTTCAGATAAGGATACAGATAAACTTGCTCATTATATGAAATAGACAGACTTAAAACGAGTGGCACATGTAAATAGATTATTGAATGGGTCTTTTCTCTTTAATTTTAAAAAGTATTATTTATTTATTAAAAGGGGCCTTGGTAGAATGTTATTTGTTGTGGTATATTCTTTAATAAACCCTGTAATTATAATATACTGATAGTTGGGTTATTAAAGTATCATAGTAATCCTCATTTTTGTTTAGGTGCTTGTAAAGTATAAGATTACTCAAAGAAGGAAGTCTGAATCCATGTGTTTATCCCACAAATAGAACCCATTTGATAAGCTGTCTCATCTACTTCCTAGGAAAAGGAGACCTTTCTTTTTGCAGCAAGAGATTTAAGGTCACTTGGGATTGGAGCGAGGGGTGGAGGGTAATGATTCATCTATAAGATTTTTTAAAAAAATTTAATTATGATTCTTCATAGTCTTTTAAAAATGTCTTTCCCCTTAACTCTTTAGGAATGTCCCTCTCTTTCCTACAGGGCTGTGAATTAAGGAGTTGGTAGGGTGTACATTTAAGCACTCCAGTATCTGCCCAATCGCTTAATATATGCATTTGTTTTCCTTTTTAGCTATTTTTAATTTAAAATACTAGGACAAAACATAGATATTCCTAGTGCCTTTGAACTTACACTGTAGTCTGATTAGTTTAAATCATTAATAATGTCAGTAGCATTACTATAATACTGTATACTGGCCTAAATTACAAATTGTACAATAAATTTGTTGCATTAATTTCAAAAGCCACACTTCCATTGTATTTTATGTATACATTGTATTTGTTCAAGTTGCACATATTGATATTGTATATACATGTGCAGCATGGTTAAATAAGATCAATCAAAGGACTTGTATCTATGCATATAATCATAACCAATGAACATAGACACTGGGGGGTTGGGGTATGCCTGGGAGGGAGGGGGGCAATGGGAAGATATGTATAAAAAATTAATTAAAAAAAAGTGAAAAAAAAAGAAATAAAAATGTTTACATAATAAAAAAACAAACCTATCCTCCTCCGACTATTTCAAAAAATACAAGAAGGAACACTTGCAAGCTCCTTCAATGAAGCCAGCACCACCCTAATACAAAAACCAGATAAAGACAACACAATGAAAAAGAACTACAGGCCAATATCCCTCATGAACATAGATACCCAAAACCTCAACAAAATTCTAGGAAATCGGATCCAGCAGTACATCAGAGAGATCATACACCATGACCAAGGAGGATTTATCCCAGGAATGCAATGATGGTACAATATCCGCAAATAAATAAAAATGATGCATCACATAAACAAAGGAGAGATAAAAAATGCAGTCATATCAATTGATGCAGAAAAAAGCATTTGACAAAATCCAACACCCTTTCTTTTTAAAAAAAAATACATTTTATTGATTTTTTTACAGAGAGGAGGGGGGAGAGATAGAGAGTTAGAAACATTGATGAGAGAGAGATATCTATCAGCCGCCTCCTCCCACAGAGGATGTGCCCGCAACCAAGGTACTTGCCCTTGACCGGAATCAAACCCAGGACCTTTCAGTCCCCAGGCTGATGCTCTATCCACTGAGTCAAACTGGTTTTGGCCAACATCCTTTCTTGATAAAAACTCTCAACAAGGTTGGAATAGAAGGATCATTCCTCAACATAATAAAAGCTATATATGATAAACTCACAGCTAACATCATACTCAATGAGGAATACTAAAACCATTTCCCCTAACTAAAAATGGAACTTCCGTTCGACCCAGTAATCCCTACCTGTGGATTCTTCTTGTAGGTAACTCTCTGTCTCTCTCTTGCAACCTTTAAGATAGTCTCTTCATCATTAACATTTCCCATTATAATTATGACATGTCTTGGTGTGGGTCTTTTGGAATTCATTTTGCTTGGTAATCTCTGTACTTGTGTAACTTTTTTCTTCCCCATATCTAGAAAGTTTTCTGTCATTATTTCTTCAAATAGATTTTCTAATCTTTGCTGCTCTTCTTGTCCTTCTGGCAGCCCTATTATATGTGCATTACTTCATTTCATGTTGGCCCAAAGCTCCCTTAGGCTCTCCTCCAGCTTTATAATTTTTTTCTGCAGTTGCTGTTCAGGTTGAGCTTGCTTCTCTACCTTATCTTCTAACTCACTAATTCGGTCCTCTGCTTCTTCTATTCTACTGTTGAAATCTCCTATGATGGGGCAGAGCCCACACCATCTTGAAGGATCTCCTATGATGGGGCAGAGCCCACACCATCTTGAAGGGAAACAGGGCCTTTCTTTGGGACCTCACCAACACCGCCAGCTAGATGGGCATTGAAGTTGCCCTGCAACCCAACAGCTGCTCCAGCCAGAGTCCCACAGACCCGCAGACCCGTGGACCCAGCATCCCATGGACGCTGCATACCCGCGGACCTTGAGACCTCCACCTCCAAAGTAGTGAGTGCAAACTCCCCCTCCCCAGCAACATCAGTGCAGCAGAGGCAGCAGCCACACAGGGGTCCCTGCTTGCAATCTCACTGGTTACCGCGCGCACCGTGTGCAGCGTGCCTTCACACCAGTTTTCAGACACCCTGTGTTTGCCCGTCAGGGTCGCCCCGGCTGTGGTTTCAGCTGTGGTTACACACTAGGTCCCCCTCCACCCTCCCACCCGCAGAACTCCCGGGTCAACATGTTTCCGAACACGTCCGTGTATCTGCTCACGTCCACAGTGGGCCTTTGCACCAGCTTGCTGACACCCTAGTTCCTGTGGCTATGCGACAGGGCCGCCCCATCTGTGGTGCCCTAGACCGTGTGTTTGTGTGTTCTGGTCGCTCTGTCTGTGGTGTACCCTCCTATCTGGTTTGTGGAGGTCCCTAGTCACCAGCGTTTGCAGTGCGCCCTCGAGGTCACCACACAAGGAGGGTTTACAGCAGGATGTTTCTGGTGGTCCACCCCTTAAACAGTGCCTGGGAGCCACGGGGAGCCCCCGCGGGTGTGATTTTTTAACTCTGGACACCAAAACCTCGCCTCTCCAGGGTGTAGGCCCCTGAAACACATCACCCCGACAGATGGGTCATTGGTGCCACTGTGTATCCCCACTGGGCATGCATGACCTCAATTAAGGGTGCAAAACAGGAAAAATCAGGACACTATTCTCCACGGCAGCTGACTTTGAGACACCACAGTTGTGCTGCTCAAGCTTGCATATCTACATCAAGAGAACCCAAATAACTCAAGTAGGAAACTACAATAAATTAACAAACACAGGAGAACTGAGACAATACACCAGTAGCACCATCCCTTGACGCCCTCCCCCCCACACACACAAAAAAAAACTTGGGTAGTAAAACAATTACATCTACAATTAAAACATTACAAGAAAACATGGGAAGACGTAAAAGCAATCCCCAAAGGGGAGGAAAAAAAAAAAAAAGGGAATCACCAGAAAGGGAGTTAGATGTAATTGAAGTAACCAGCCTTTCAGAGAAAGAGTTCAGAGTAATGCTTTTAAGGATGTTTAAACGGATGGAAGACAATTACACACAACTCAACAACAATATCACACAACTCAATCAGAACTATAAGGAACTGAATGAGAATGTCACCAACATGAAACAAAACCAAGAGGAGATGAAGAACAACATAGCTACATAAGGAACACAATGGAAGGTGTAAACAGTAGACTAGAAGAGGCTGAGGATCGCATCAGTGAATTAGAAGACAAGGTACGAAAAATAACACAAACACAGCAACAACTGGAAAAAAAGACTTAAAAAACAAGAAGAGAGCCTCAGGGAGCTTTGGGAAAACACAAAACGAAACAACATATGTTTAACTGGGATACCGGAAAGAGTGGAAGAAAAGGAAGGAATAGAAAACCTATTTGAAGAAATAATGACAGAAAATTTCCATGATATTGGCAAGAAAAAAAAAAAACAAACATAAAAGTCCAAGAAGTACACAGAGTCCCAAAGAAGCTGAACCCAAATAAACCAACACCAAAACACATCATAATCAAATTGGCGAACACTAACAACAAAGTAAGAATCTTAAAGGCAGCCAGAGAGAGACAGAAAGTTACCTACAAGGGATCTCCTATTAGAATGGCAACTGATTTTTCAACAGAAACACACCAGGCCAGAAAGGAATGGAATGAAATATATAAAGTGATGCAAAACAGGGGTCTGAAACCAAGAATTCTATACCCAGCAAAGCTATCATTCAAAATTGAAGGTGGAATCAAGAGCTTTACAGACAAGAAAGAGCTAATAGAGTTTATCACTTCCGAGCCAGTAATGCAAGAAATGCTAAAGGGACTGCTATAAAAAGAAGAAAGAGAAAGGCAAAAAAAAAACCCACTAAGGTAAAATATGACAACAAACATGAACTTGTCAATAATATAATTAAACATATATGGGTTAAATGCACCAATCAAAAGACATAGGGCAGCAGAATGGTTAAGAAAACAGGACCCATACATTTGCTGTCTACAAGAGACCCACCTCAGAGAAAAGGATTCACACAAACTGAGAGTGAAGAGATGGAAAAACATTTTTCAGGCATATAGAAATGAGAAAAATGTTGGGGTAGCGATACTTATATCTGATAAAATAGACCTCAAAGTAAAGGCTGTAACAAGAGATAAGGAAGGCCACTACATAATACTAAAAGGAGAAATACCTCAAGAAGATATAACTCTGGTAAACATATACGCACCTAATACAGGAGCTCCTAAATACATAAAAAAATTCCTGGAGGATATCAAGTGAGAGATCTACAGCAATACAATCATAGTAGGCGATTTTAATACACCACTGACATCGCTGGTCAAATCCTCTAGACAAAAAAATCAGGAAAGAAACAGCAATTCTAAATAATTCACTAGATCAAATGCACCTAACTGACACCTTCAGAGCATTTCACCCCAAAACTACAGAATACACATTCTTCTCAAGTGCACATGGGACATTCTCAAAAATCGACCACATATTGGGTCATAAGCAAAGTCTCCCCACATTCAAAAAGATTGAAATCATATCAAGCATTTTCTCAGACCACAATGGCATAAGATTAGAAATAAACTACAATGAAAGCATTCAAAAAAGTCAAACACTTGGAAGATGAATAGCATGTTACTAAACAATGAATGGGTTATAAATGAGATAAAAGAAGAAATTAAAAAAAATTTGGAGACTAATGACAATAAAAACACAACAACGCAAATGCTCTGGGACACAATGAAAGCAGTGATGAGAGGGAAGTTTATAGCTTGACAGGCCTACCTCAAAAAATAAGAAAAAATGGAAAAAGAGATGAAGATGGTGGCATAGGTAAACACCTACACTGCTGCCTTGCACAACAATTTCAAAACTACAACTAAAAGTTAGAATGGACATCATCCAGAACCACAGGAAAGCAGGCTGAGTGGAAGTTCTACAACTAGAGGGAAAAAGAGGGGCTCACAGAGACCCAGAGGAGCTGCAAATATCTGGGGTACGGAGACACGCACGTGCTGAGAGAGCGGGTGTCAGAGTACATGGCTGGCTTTCTCTGGCGGGAGCGAAACGGAGACTCCCAACGGCATTGAACCCCTTATCTTACGACACTAAACTCCAGATACAGCCGAAACTCATACGGGGAGAGTTTGGACTGTGAAAAGGGAGAAGTGCACGGAGATTTAGGGGAGTGGCAAAAGATCAAAGGCCTGGTGGCGCGCACGGCACTGCACACAGGACAGATTGTTGATTGTGCCGCTGGCTTTCGCGAGTGCGTGGGAGACAGACCCTCCCAACTGTGCCACTTCTGACTCCACTAAGCCCCTGTTTTGGGTGAAACCCTGGGGACCTAGTCTCGTGTGTTCTTGTGTGCAGGGGAGCCGGAGGGGCAGCGGTCTAGAGGCACTGAGGGCGCTCGGGCACATGGATCACTCCAGGGATTACCCAGTCACGTGAGACTCAGGGGCCATGGAGGGCAGGGCCTACTGGAAGGCAAGGGGGTCCCTTAAGCCCTGAGACTCCACCCCTCCGAAGCTCAACATAGGCTTCTTCAGTTTTGCAAGTCTGGTATCATAAGGCTGAATCCAACACAGAAGTTCTCCCGGCATAGTGAAAATGCTGAGACAAGGGAAGGGATTACAAACAAAAGAAATGGAGGGGAAAAAATGACTGGATAGAGAGTTCAAAACCACGCTTATAAGTTTTTTCAAGAATATGCTAGAAAAGTTGGATAAATATAGTGAGACCCAAGAGGAGATGAAAAATGACATACTAGAGACAATGACTGAAATAAAAAATATTATACAGAGTCCTAACAGCAGACGAGAGGATGGCAAGAATCAAGTCAAAAATTTGAAATATAAAGAAGCGGAAAACATTAAACTGGAAAAGCAAGAAGAGAAAAGAATCCAAAAATGTGAAGATAATGTAAGGAGCCTCTGGGACAGCTTCAAGCGTACCAACATCAGAATTGTGGGGATGCCAGAAGAAGAGAGAGAGAAAGATACTGAAAACCTATTTAAAGATATAATGACTGAAAACTTCCCACATCTGGTAAAAGAAAGAGACTTACAAGTCCAGGAAGCACACAGAACCCCAAATAAAAGGAATCCAAAGAGGACCACACCAAGACACATCATAATTAAAATACCAAGAGCAAAAGACAAAGAGAGAATATTAAAAGCAGCAAGAGAAAAACAGTTCATTACCTACAAGGGAGCACCCATGCGACTGTCAGCTGATTTCTCAACAGAAACGATGCAGGCCAGACGGGAGTGGCAAGAAATATCCAACGTGATGAATAGCAAGAACCTACAACCAAGAATAATCTATCCAGCAAAACTATCATTCAAAATTGAAGGGCAGATAAAGAGCTTCACAGAGAAGAAAAAGCTAAAGGAGTTCATCAACTCCAAACCAGTATTATATGAAATGCTGAAAGGTACTCTTTTAGAAGAGGAAGAAGAAAAGGGTAAAAGCCAAAAAAATTATGAACAACAAATACATATCTATCAACAAGTGAATCTAAAAATTAAGTGAATTAAAAATTTGATCAACAGAATAAACTGGTGAATATAATAGAATCAGGAGCACAGAAAGGGAGTAGACTGATAATTCTCAGGGGGACAAAAATCATAAAGCATCAAACAGACTGAAATTACAGCAGAATTATTAAAGTTAGGTGAGGTAGATAATCAAAGGAGTTGTATGCATGCATGTAAGCATAACCAATAATCACAGACACTGAGGGGTTGGGGTATGCCTGGGAGGGAGGGGGGCAATGGGGAGATATGTATAAAAAATAATAAAAATAATAATAAAAGAGAATCTATAAGAAAAAAAAGCAAGGAAAAATGGTAATGAATCACCTAACTCAAGAACTCAAAGAATTAGAAAGAGAGCAACAAGGAAAGCCCACTTTGAGCAGAAGGAAGGAAATAATAAAGATCAGAGCAGAAATGAATGACAGAGAGACGAAAAAAAAAAGATACAAAAAATCAACAAAACAAAGAGCTGGTTCTTCTAAAGAATAAACAAGATTGATGAATCTCTAGCCAGACTCACCAAAAAGCAAAGAGAGAGGACCCAAATAAACAAAATCAGACATGAGAGAGGGGAAATAACTACAGACCCCACAGAAATACAAAGCATTGTTAAAAACTATTATGAACAACTCTATTCTAACATATTTCACAACCTAGAAGAAATGGACAGATTCCTAGAAAAACATAACCTTCCAAAACACACAGGAAGATTCTAAAAATCTCAACATACTGATAACTGAGGAAGAAATCGAAGCAGTCATCAAAAAGCTTCCAGCAAAAAAAAAAAAAAAAAAAAAAAAAAAAAGCAGCCCAGGGGCAGACGGCTTCACAGTGGAGTTTTACCAAACATTCATAGAAGTAAAACCCATTCTTCTCAGACTATTCCAGAAAATTCAAGAGGAAGGTACACTGCCAAACTCCTTCTATGAAGCCAGTATCACCCTAATACCAAAACCCAACAAAGATAAAACAATGAAAGAGAATTACAGACCAATATCCTTTATGAACATAGATGCCAAAATCCTCAACAAAATACTAGCAAATACAATCCAGCAGTACATCAGAAAGATCATACACCATGACCAAGCAGGATTCATCCCAGGAATGCAGGGATGGTTCAATATCCCCAAATCAATAAATGTGATACATCACATAAACAAATTGAGAGATAAAAATCACATAGTCATATCAATTGATGCAGAAAAAGCATTTGACAAAATCCAACATCCTTTCTTGATAAAAACTCTCAGCAAAGTGGGAATAGAAGGATCATACCTCAACATAATAAAAGCCATATATGACAAACCCACAGCCAACATCATACTCAATGGGCAAAAACTAAAACCATTCCCCCTAAAAACAGGAACAAGACAGGGATGCCCACTCTCACCACTTCTATTTAACATAGTGCTGGAAGTATTAGCCATTTCTATCAGACAAGAAAAAGAAATAAAAGGCATCCAAATAGGAAAAGAAGAAATAAAACTATCCTTATTTGCAGATGATATGACTATACATAGAAAACCCTAAAGACTCCATCAAAAAATTATTAGACTTAATAAATGAATTCAGCAATGTTACAGGATACAAAATTGACAACAAGAAATCTTTGGCATTTTTATATACCAATAATGAATTTACAGAGAGACTAAAACAGCAATCCCATTTACCATTGCACCAAAAAAATTAAAATACCTAGGAATAAACTGAACTAAGGAAGTAAAAGACCTATATGCAGAAAACTACACAACTCTAACAAAAGAAATAGAAGAAGACATAAACAGATTGAAAAACATACCATGTTCTTGGATTGGCAGAATCAATATCATCAAAATGTCCATTCTTTCCAAAGCAATTTATAAATTCAATGCAATGCCCATGAAAATACCAAAAGCATACTTCACAGACCTAGAATGAACTTTCCAAAAATTCATCTGGAATAAAAAAACAAAAACATACAAAAAAAACACCCAAATAGCTGCAGCAATCTTTAGAAAGAAGAACAATGCCAGATTGGGATGTCAATGCCAGATTTCAATCCATATTACAAAGCCACTGTTCTCAAAACTGCCTGGTACTAGTGGAAGAACAGACACATAGATCAATAGAATATGATAGAGAACCCAGAAATTGACCCAAACCACTATGCTCAATTAATATTTGACAAAGGATGCATGAACATACAATGGATTCAAGGCAGTCTCTTCAATAAATGGTCATGGGAAAATTGGACAGAAAAATGCAAAAAAATGAAACTAGACCACCAACTTACACCATACACAAAAATAAACTCAAAATGGATAAAGGACTTAAACATAAGACGGGAAACCATAAAAATACTAGAGGAATCCACAGGCAGCAAAATCTCCGAAATATGTGGAAGGAACTTCACCGACACAGTTACTCGGGCAATGGAAACTAAAGAAAATATAAAGAAATGGGACTACTTCAAAAGAAAAAGCTTTTCCACAGCAAAGGAAACCATCAACAAAACAACAAGAAAGCCCACTGCATGGGAGAACTCATTTGCCAATGATCTCAATGATAAGGGTTTAATCTCCAACATTTAATAGGAACTCATACAATTTCACAAAAAGAAGATAAACAACCCAATCAAAAAATGGGCAACTGATCTAAATAGGTACTTCTCCAAAGAAGACAGAAGGAAGGCCAAGAGACACATGAAAACCTGCTCAAAGTCACTAATCATCAGAGAGATGCAAATCAATACAACAATGCGGTACCGTCTCACACCTGTCAGAATGGCTATCATCAACAAATCAACTAATGACAAGTGTTTGTGAGGATGCAGAGAAAAAGGAACCCTGGTGCACTCCTGTGGGGATGCAGACTGGTACAGCCACTGAGGAGTAGAGTATGGCTTCTCCTCAAAAACTAAAAATGGAACTTCCATTTAACCTCGTGATCCAACTACTAGGAATATACGCCATGAAACTGGAAACTCCATTCAGAAAGGACATATGCACCCCAATGTTCCTAGCAGCACAATTCACCATAGCTAAGATGTGGAAACAGCCTAAGTGCCCATCAACAGATGATTGGATTAAAAAACTGTGGTACATCTACCCAAAGGAATTCTATGCTGTGGTAAAAAAGAAGGAGCTCATACCATTTGCAACAATATGGATGGAGATGGAGAGCATTATGCTTAGTGAAATAAGGCAGGCAGAGAAAGACAAATACCACATGATCTCACTCATCTGTGGAATATAATGAATGAAATGGACTGATAATCAAGATCAGATCTAGTGAATGAGAAAAATCGATCAAAGCATCAAACCTCAGGGAAGGTGGAGGTTCGTGGGAATAAGGGGGAGAGATCAACAGAGGGACCTTGTAAATGTGTATGAGCATAAGCATTGGACACAGACAATGGGGAAGGTGTGGCATGAGAGGGAATTTATACACTGGTCTCCATAACCTTAAGAGAAATTACTTCATGAGACAAAGATTTTTAAATGAAACTCTGTAACATGAATATCATTTTGGAACGAAATAAAGAGAAGTTTCCTTTAAATGTCATAAGGATCATAATTGAAAGTCAATATATTTGGCCTCTTGAGCTAAGGTAAGTAATCTGTGTTTATGCCTCCCTGAAATAGTTTATATAAAGTTAGAAAAAGTAATTGTCAGCCCGTTTGAAATTGAATTGCCATGGCGTAGAGCAAAGAATATCCTTACATGATATTATCCTATAATATCATTTAATTTTTGATATTTCACAACAGCATATTGTACAACTACCCCAAACAACCTAAGACAGGCACAGTCGTAGAGGTGCCATCAGGAGAGAACTTGGGGATCAACTGAGGTGGGGCACAGACCCTCACTCCCCCCACCAACCTTGCAGGGATCTGAACCTTCACCCCTTCTGAGGGAGGTCTCCTGCCACCCTGGATACCTCGCTTCCCATGCTCAGCACAGATCGGGACCCAGGTAACAGACAGAGACATGACCCAGCTCAGGTCAGGACCCAGGTAACAGACAGAAACATGCCAACAGCAGCTACCCTATATCTAAATTCAGCCTAGCACTAGGGATGCTCAGTACCAACTCAATGCAAATAAACCTCTCCACTAATATATACTGGGTAATATAAGGTCGTTGGTAGAGTATTAAATTTCATGTAAAAGACTTATGAGGCTTTCAGATTAATTTAAATTGGCCAACTGAAATAAGTGAACACCCAAGGAAATTTAAGTGTTCTGGACAAAAAGCTGTTTCTAAAGTATTAATTAAAATTTCTATTGATAGCTCATCTCATGGTAAAATTGCTTAATATGCAATAAACATAAAACAGGCATATCTGTGTGCAAAAATTTAAAATTTAAAGTTATTAATATTGCATTACATTTTTACCAAATTCTCCATCAATCAAAAAAAAAAGGGGGGGAGGGAGAAAGTAGGATAATATAATGAAAGGAAAAATATCTGGTAAGTAAATTACATCTAGAAAATTTTCACTTTGGAAAATTAATTTCCATTCATAATGCTAACAGCAAGACACCCATGAAAAACACACATGGTGTCAAAATAAGCCAGAGGAAAAGTGGGTAGGCAAAAATAAAAAGGACCCCAATTCAATTTTATAGAAAAGATTACTGTATTAACTCTTGGTCGAGAATAGGTTTATATACTTTCAGAAAACAACTCCAAGACCAAGTGGACTCCTGCAACAGAGAGGAACTGACAGGTCTGCGCCAAACACGAAGACAAGAGCAGAAACAGTCCAGAGATGAAAGACACTGATGGCGTCTTGCCACATGAGCAGTTAGCAGCTGAGCATCTCTACAGGATGCCCAGAACCAAACCAGAGAGGGTCGGACCAGCATCGCCACCATCTGTCCAGTATCCAAGTACCATTGATGACATGTATACATAAGGAACTGTCTGACATTGAAACTGGGACTCAAAGCTATCAGACATTGAAATTGGGAGTCAATCATTTTTCTTTTGCTCTGGTGGGTTTATTTCTAGCCTACAGGGGCAAGATGTTTTTAAAGACAAGAAACAGGGGGTGGATGGGGGGAAGCAGAGGCAGAGGCAAAGAAGCAATGAACGGACTGTTGTGCTACAGTGGAAAGGCAGGGGAAGTTGGGGAGGATGGGCCTATAGGAGATCAAAGGAAGAACTTGTATGCATGTGTGTGTAGGCATAGCCAATGGATACAGTGCAATGGGGGAAGGCCTGGGTAGGGGGTGGGGACGGATGAGGGCATGTACTGGGGGGTGGGGAGTGCAATGGGGGAAAAATAATAATAAATAAATAAAATAAAATAATCTCCCATGGTGTTTTGTTTGTTTGTTTGTTTGTTTTGTAGCTATATCACTTTTCATTTCTTCCTGTTTCTTGCATAGGTTGTTGATTTTCTCATCCATCTGGTATATGAATTGTATGACCATTACCCTGACTTATTTTTCTGTCATATTGCATGCTTCAATTTCACTAATTTCCTTTCTTGGCGAGTCCTCATTTTCTTACCTCTGGGTCATCTCCCCATTCTGACTATCACCAGAAGGTTCAAACTTTGAGTTGCATGGGCCTGGGCCGTGTGCAGTGGGAGCTTCGCACCACCCCAGTGTCACTGAAGACCTCTGACACCAAGATGTTTGGCTATTGTGGGTTGTTGGGAACCAGGCTTGCCCAGGTTCAGCGTTACCAGCGCTCAGTTTTGTCGCCTGTGTGCACTTAGAATCAGGGACCCTTCCTGCACTTCACTGAAACAGAGACCCCGCTGGTGTGTGCCTAAAATCAGAGTCCCCTAGTGCATGCCAGGAGTCAGAGTTCCCCTGTGCCTGCACCAGGAATTAAGTATCAGAGTCTCTGTTGCTTCGTGTGGCCTCACACTTAGAATCAGGGTCCCTGTGTGTGCATGCACCAATAATTTTAGTCACTGGCTCTTAGTGTGAATGCACTGGGAGTCAGGGATCCCAGACGCACACAACAAGAAACAGAGTCAAGTCACTGGTGCTCAGTGCTGCCTCCCGCCTGAAGAACAGGGTCCCAGTCAGCTTGGGGGACTGGGTTGTACAGTAGCACTGTGTAGGCAGGAGGTCCACTGCTGCTCTGCAGTAATCAGACTTCTGTGTGCGCTTGCCCAGAATCGAAGTCAGGTGGTACTGTCACCCTGCCCGGGCTTAGGGTTTGGTCGCCCGAATGAGTTGTGGGGAACAGATTCCCAATGCCCGTGTGCTCCCAGGCTCAAATTCTTGTAGAGGAGCTGTGGCCCTTACGAGGAGCGGGTCTATCAGTTTCTTCGGTGCTGCCCATGAGCCTGTGGGGAGGTGGGGTAGGCTCTGTGACTCACAGAAATCTGCGGTCAGGAAGTCTGGATTCTTGGTGTCTGTAGTTCTGCAGCTGTGGTTGCAGGTCTCTGTCTCCAGTGGCTTCAGGGGTCCTGGTTTGTGTCTGAGACCAGACTGGGTGGTGCTGAGGCCAGGATCCTAGTCTCAAGCAGCTCTGTTTCTCAAGATGGCATGATCCTATTATCTATTTTTATACATTGCAATCAAAGGAAGGCACATAGGTGGGTTACATGAAATCCATTGGTTATAGATTAGAGAGGCAGGAAAAAGCAAAGCTGGAAAACCCCTGGGATTGGATACAATGTAAAAAGCTAGGCACTTACTTAGGTGGGTGCAGGATAGTTAGCAGTCAACAATTAATATGATAAGAATAACAATGAAGGGGTTTGTGGTATCTGTCCTGGTGCTCAGACACAGGAGGTTGTGCCCCAAGGGGTCCAGAAAAAGGGAAGTTACTAGTTACCCAGACATTATATAGATTCAAAAAGACAGGTAAGCTCCGTTAAGGTAAAGGTTGAAGATACCAGCCTAGGAGGTGACTTACCCACCATAACTGCTTTTAGTTGAAGTGTAATTTCAGATCATCCCTTGTGGGTTACTTTAGGTCTTTGAGTTTACAAGACTGCCATGCAGGACTGCCCTGTGCTTGTCAGGTTAGCATGTGGCCCCTTTCATCCACACATCCCCCTTTTGGTCATAAATCAATCCACAGGATGCATTGATGACCACACTTTTGGTTGGATAATGGAGTCTGGAGTACTGTGGTTCTAGGAATGCTCATTCCTAGGATGTCTCCCTGCCAGCATTTGTCTTGCTGAACAGGGTAGACCACTGAGAATGGGGCAAGACCACAACTTTAGATGGCATTTAAGGTTGAATTATTATTACTCAAAAAATGGGGCAGGTAAATGGGAGGCCGTCAGATCCTATATGTCCTTGTTAAAAAGTATTCCGGATCATTTCTAATTTTTGAGCCACCATGATCTGAGTCTCCTTGCTGTTTGTCAAGTTTTGTTTTTCTGTATTAACATTTATATACCAGGAACAAAAGTAACAATAATAAAACAGTAACACTGATTAGGAACAGAAAAAAATGTCCAATTTTTAGACAAGGAAGTGTTGTGGCAGAATGCATGGGAGAAAGGTCAGCCAGCACTCTGAGGGAGGAAAGTTTAACTTTTATTTCTCAAATCTGCTAGTCAGGGGAATTCCGGATTCTAAGCCAGAACTGAACTCGTGGAGGCTCTGACCTATATATCTCTACCTGTGGCAGGTCCCTGAAGGTCCCCACAGCTCCCCCCCCCCAAGTCAGTCTTGGCAGCCCTTGGGACCATGCTCCACAGATCTGCCCAAGTCAGCTGTTTCGGGCCCTGGGGTACGCTCTGCAGCTTTGCCCAAGTCAGTCAGAGTCGGGGAGTAAGACTACAATTTTAACCAGATACTGAACTAGGTTGCAAGCTCTCCTGCCCTCATTTTCCTTTTCATTCCCCCCTCTTATTCCACAAGCTATTCTTAGCCTTGAGAATTAATAATGTAATTTAAAAAAATATTTTATTGATTTTTTTTTTTACAGAGAGGAAGGGAGAGGGATAGAGAGTTAGAAACAACGATGAGGGAGAAACATCAATCAGCTGCCTCCTGCACACTCCCTACTGGGTATGTGCCTGCAACCAAGGTGCATGCCCTTGACCGGAATCGAACCTGAGACCCTTGAGTCCGCAGGCCGACACTCTAGCCGCTGAGCCAAACCAGTTAGGGCAAGCCTTGGGAATTGTAAAAGACTCAGCAATTGGGGATAGAGTCAACGCTCTAGCTATTTCCTGCTGAAGGGGGGCGACAAAAAAGAGGATTCAGTATCCAGAGTCTTCAGCATCTTCCCCAAGCGGGTCGTCAGAGTAGCAAGGGCAGAGTTCTCCAGGTACCAGTCTGGGGTTCCAATGACACTTGAATGAAGACAGAATAAAACTGTTGGAAGAAGAAACAAAGAAAACAATAATTATCCAGATAGGAGGGGATAAGGAGACTCAGGTCGGTGATCTGCATCCGCCATCTTCTTGAAGATGACCCACAAGGGGTGGTTCAGGTCAGAGGTCACTTTCCACTCTGGATGCTGATTGACCAGCTGGTGGGCTGCTTTTACCCAGGAATGATGGCTCCAGGTGTTCAGTCCTGCAACTTTGAGAACTGAGGGGGTGGTTAGTACAACTGGATAAGGTTAGTACAACTTCTAGATCAGCTTAAGGGGTTCCTTTTTCCAATCTTGTACCCAACCCTGGTCCCTTGGTTTGTGAGGGTGCGCAGCTGTTCCTAGAGAGATAGGCTATCGATCAGTCACGCATCTGTGGACTTCAAGGATACTTTTCTCAAGTCCTTGTAGCTGTTTCTCAATTTCAAGTTCCCTATTTCCCCCAAATATCCCCTTGACTGAATTGAGAGAGGGGGTCTACCACATAGAATTTCAAATTGAGAGAAACCTACCCTGGCTCTCAGGGCTTGCAACCTAATTCAGTATCTAGTTAAAACTGTACTCTTACTTCCCCACTCTGACTGACTTGGGCGGAGCTGTGGAGACCCTCAGGGGCCCACCACAGGAGGAGATATATAGATCAGAGCCTCCTCACAAGTTCGCTTCAGGCTTTGGATCCAGAATTCCCATGGACTAGCAGTTTTGTGAAATAAAGGTTAAACTTTCCTCCCTCAGAGTGCTGGCTGATTGTTCTCCAGTGAATTCTGCTACAACATTTGGTGAATTGGCCGTGAAACGTCAGTTGAGCTGGCTCTTAGGCCACTGCTGATGAGAGTGGACTTCAGGGCATGCACTTTGGGCTCTGTGACCCAATGAAGTTGGGCCGCCAGCACATTCAACATTTCCTGAACTTATGGGGCCCAGTGGGACTGTGGTGACTCTGCTCTGGCAGAACCAAAAGAGGCAGGGAATACCTTCCTCAGACTTCCTGTGAGGGAAGTCAAAATCAGACATCTGAAACTGTGTTTTTCCTCTGGGAAGTGGGTCCGAGTTCTGGCCTGTCCTCTGGGACAAAAGAAGTGGCTGGCCCCTACCTAGGTAATTATTTTACCTCAGGATAGGTCAGATCACCTGGAGGAACAGCTTCTAGATGGTATTCACACTGGGACTTCCCCGGAGGGAAGTAAAAACTCGGACTGGCTAAGGGTCTGACTCTGGCCTGCCTTTGAAAAAAGGTAGAAGAGAAGTGTTTCTAGGCAGTTTTCTACTGCCTCTGTTCAGGGACTGGTTCTGTGTTGCTGTGCAATTGAAACTGATTTGGTGAACGTAGGGTATTCTGTGGTGTAAATGTGGTGCACGCCAGTGTAAAAGTATTTATTTACTGTTGGTGTTTTATGTTTGATCGTTTCTGTCTTTAAATAAATAAATAAATACATAAATAAATAAATACACAAATACATAAATAAACCTTCTAAACCTTTCCTGCGTTTTCATGGTGATTAAAGTTTTTAGTGGGGAATGTTATCTGTCTTTATTATTTAAATATGTCTCTTTGTTGTTTGTTTAAATTGTTCAGCTAGTGAAATTTATTTTTGTTTCTCTTTAAAAAAATGAATGTATTGCTAATCTGACAAATGTTAATTATTTTTATGTCACCTAAAAATTAAGGCAAAGAGTTCTAACTAACTGAAAAGAAAGAAAGTTGCATAAATGACAGGCCAGTAAGCCAGGACAAGTAGAACAGGGAAATTGAGATGGTTAAAAATCCTGTCTTCTCTAAATCAAGGAATCTTGTAAATATTGTCTTCCCTAAACCAAGGACACTTGGGAGTACATGATTTGCATTTTGCCTCCCTAAACAGAGGTTAAGTAGTCTATGTCAACATTCTCTGGGAGACTGATAGCAGAAATGTGATTAGTGTCATTTGCTGTCCACACCCAAGGACAAATGAAGTTAGCCTTATTTTGATCAGTTATTTTATTCAGTTTTTTTTTTTAAAGAGGAGGCAACCTGATCCCTCCCTGAAACATGGATAATAGATCCTCCTCAAACTCTACTGTCTTAGAATGTATGTTAAGGAATTTTAAAAAGGGATTTAGAGGAGAACCAAAATGTCGGCATAGGCAAACACCTATACTTGCTGCCTCTCACAACCACATCAAAATTACAACTAAAAGGCAGAACAACTCTCATCCAGAACCATGGTAAAGCCGGCTGAGTGGAAGTTCCACAACTAGAGAGGTGAAGAAAGCTCATTGAAACTGGTAGGAGGTGCAGAGGCATGGAACAGGCTGGCACTCAGGTGAGGTGCTTTTTTAATTGGGAGGGAGATACAAGTTCCAGCTTGCTCTGAACTCCAGTTTCGGGTGAGACTCTGGGGGACCCAGACACATATGGGGAGAAACTGGAATGTCTGGCATGGGAGCAGGAACTCGAGGGTGGCTTTCTTTCAGAAGTGCTTGCAGCAATCATTGTTCCTGCATGGAGATGCAGAGACATGTGAACCTCTCCAGTGCAGGGCTGATTGGCAGCCATTGCTGTTTGCTCTGCCCTGGTGATTCTCTGAGAGCCTGCCCCACTCAATTTACAAACCCACCCAAGCTGTGCACAGCGGCTGTTGCATATGAATGGCCTGCCTTTCTCAGCCTAAAACCCGTCAAACAGGCAACAGCTGGGTCAGGGAACCCCAAAGCAATCAATCCAGCAGGAGCAGCCTGCCTTGTTACACAGCTGGGCCTCGTCTGGGCACTTCCAAACCCAATATAAATAGGAGGTATCTGCAGATCTCTGTGTAGCTCCTGCTCGGTGGCCACAGGCAGTGGACGACTTTGCACCTCTTTGGAGATTCAAGAGCCAGTGTATCCAGTGGTTAGTGTGAGACCATACCAGATTATAACTCTTCACATCCATAAGAGACACACTCAAGGGGCAGACTCAGTGAGCACCAAAGCCCTACTGAAGCAATTCCTGCTCCATAAGGGTATCTCCTGCACAGCAGCTCTTCCACTGTAGACACAGCTGGTCTTCACAGCCAATTGGCCTGGAGGTCAACTCCTCCCAGTGATACCAACAGCAATCCAGTCTTAACTGCAACAAGACTGTGCACACTGCCCACAAAGGGGTGCACCAAGAATGTCCACATCAGGTGACTGGGGAGGCTGAGCCACTGGGCCCTATAGGACACCAACCACACAAAGCCACTATATCAACTCAAGGAGACTTAGCAGCTACCCAATACATAGAAACAAACATAGGGTAGCAGCCAAAATGTGGAGACAAAGAAACAGGTCACAAATGAAAAAAAATGGATGAAAGCAAAATATTGGATATAGAGTTCAAAATCACGGTTAAAAGGTACTCAAGAATCTTCTAGAAACCTCTGAGGAACTTAGTGAAACCTTCAAAGATCTTAGTGAGAATGCCCCCCGCCCCCCCCCCCAAAAAAAAAGAAAACGACCATTCGGAAATTAAGCATACTCTGACTGAAATAAAGAATAACATACAGAGCTTCAACAGGAATTTTAAAAAGGGATTCAGAGCAAGCTGGAACTTGTATCTCCCTCCCAATTAAAAAGGCAGCACACCTGAGTACCAGCCTGTTCCATGCCTCTGCACCTCCTACCAGTCTCAAAGAATCAAGTCAAAGATTTGAAATATGAGGAAGCAAAAAGCAAAAAGAATCCAAAAATATGAAGAGAGTGGAAGGAGCCTCTGGTACAACTTCAAGCATACCAACATCCAAATTATGGGGGTGCCAGAAGAAGAGAGAGAGCAATATATTGAAAACCTATTTGAAGAAATAATGACAGAAAACTTCCCCTACATGGTGAAAGAAATAGACTTACAAGTCCAGGAAGCGCAGAGAACCCCAAACAAGAGGAATCCAAAGAGGACCACACCAAGACACATCATAATTAAAATGCCAGGGGCAAAACAAAAACAACAACAACAACAGAAAAACAAAGATAGAATATTAAAGACCGTAAGAGAAAAATGGTAAGTTACCTACAAGGGAGTACTCAAAGGACTGTCAGCTGATTTCTCAACAGAAACTACTAGTATGCAGGCCAGAAGGGAGTGGCAAGAAATATGGAAATTGATGAATACCAAGAACCAACAATCAAGATTACTCTACCCAGCAAAGCTATCATGTAGAATTGAAGGTCACATAAAGAGCTTCACAGACAAGAAAAAGCTAAAGGAGTTCATCACCACCAAAGCAGGATTATATGAAATGCTGAAGGGCATTCTTTAAGAAGAAGAAAAAGATAAAGATAAAAAATTATGAACAACAAAGAGACAACAAATACATATCTATCAAGTGAATCTAAAAATCAAAGGAATAAGAAATCTGATAAACAAAACAATCTGGGGAATGTAATAGAATCAGGGGCAAGGACAGGGATCAGACTGAGATTTCTTGGAGGAAAGGGGGTGTGGGTGGTGTGGGAAGAGATTGGACAAAGAGCTTACACCTATGGATGAGGACTGTGGGGGTCTGTGAATGCCTGAGGTAGTGTGGGAATGGGGTGGAAGGGAGCTATGGGGGAAAAATAGGAACATTTTTAATAATCTGAACAATAAAGATTTAAAAAAGGGGGGGTAATTGGGGAGTACGGGGTAAAACTAGTCTCCTGGGAGTTAAAAAGAATGTGTGAAATAGACTGGCCATCATTTGGAGTAGGAAGGCCACTGGAGGGTACATTGAATGTCCCCTTGATCACGGATGTTCACTGAATTATCACAGGAGATCCAAATCATCCTGACCAATTCCCTCATATTGACTAGTGGCTAGAAATAGCAGAGCTTAAGTTGCTTTGGATCCAGTTTTGTGTATATAAGGAAAAAGGGAAGGCCCCCTCAGAAGGAGAATAAGCCTCCTATTCTGAAGGAACCGCTTTAGGAAGCCCTGCCAGTTCTACCACCTCCCTATGTGCCTCAAGTGGTACCCAGTGCACCTTTGCCTAGCCAGGGAAGCTTAGATACATCACCTCCTTCCATCTCCTCACAACCAGACTCTCCAGAGCTAGTTGGATGCAGTATAGATGTTTATGCTCAGCTGATCGGGGACCCAAACCACTCTCAGCTTTCCAGATACCTCTCCAAGGAATGCGGGGACCTCATATAATTGAAGAAACTGGGATCCCTACAAGAGGGGGGGGGTGGTCTTTTACTACCAGCCTGTCACTGTGACCTATCTCTTAAATTAGAAGCATCACACTCCCGCTTATTCCGAAAAACCTCAAGTCATGGTTGACCTTCTGGAGTCAATTTTCAGACCCATAAGCCCACCTGGGTCCTTTGCAAGCAACTCCTTCTCATGCTTTTTAACACTGAGGAGCCCATGAGAATAATAACAGAAGCTCAGAAATGGGTCCAGACCCAGACCCTACTAGGGACATTAGACACAGACAGATGGACCATGGAGGCTCGCTCGGATGTGGAACCCAGATGGGACCCAAATTTGGAGGACAGGAAAGCCAGATTAGAAAGATATCAGCTGGCCTTCCTCCAGGGGCTCTGAGCTGGGGCCAAGAATCCCACTAATATGGCCAAGCCCTCTGGTTTTCCAGAAACCTGATGAAACTTCTTTGCCCTTGCTACTCTGACGATCCACTTGGGGAAGATGGTAGAGACTTGGGATACTGAACCCACTTTTTCGTCAAACACCCCTCCCCCCTCTTCAGCAAGAAGTAGCTAGAGTGGTCGTTGGCCTTATCCTTAACTCCTAAGTCTTTTGCAATCTCCAAGGCTAATAATAGCTTGTGGAACAAGAGGGGGGAATGAAAAGGAAAATTTGGGCGGTGGGTAAGGAGTGGGGGGGGTGTTGCAACCTAGTTCAGTATCTGGTTAAAACTGTAGTCTTACTTACCCACTCGGACTTGGGTAGAGCTGCAGAGCCCAACCCCAGGACACCACCACAGCTGACTTGGGCAGAGCTGTGGATCTTGGCCCCAAGGGCCGCCAAGATTGATTTGAAGGGAGCTGTGAGGACCCTCAGGGGCCCCCCACAGGGGAAGATATACAGGTCCGAGCCTTCCCACTAGTTCTGGCTTTGGATGTGGAATTCCCCTGGACTAGCAGATCTGAGAAATAAAAGTTAAACTTTCCTCCCTCAGAGTTCTGGCTGATCTTTCTCCCATGCAGTCTGCTGCAACAACATCATATCCCTAACAGTTCTGATTCTGAATTTACTTTTCAACCAGCAGACCACTGACCTCCACCCCCTTACACATCCCTTCTCTCACCTGCAGTAGATTCCCAGAACCCAGAGTCTCCTAACCTGCAACCATCTTCTCCCTGCCCCCCGAGAGCCCAAATCCCAAGAATGCATGCTCCAGGTTCTTGGGGAGAACCCAAGATGGCGGCATAGGTAAACACCTACACTGCTGCCTCGCACAACAATTTCAAAACTACATCTAAAAGACAGAACGGACATCATCCAGAACCACAGGAAAGGCAGTGGTTAGAGGCACTGAGGGCACGCGCACAAGGACCGCTCCAGCCATTACCCAGTCACATGAGACTCAGGGACCGTGGAGGGTGGGGCCGACTGCAAGGCAAGGCGGTCCCTTAAGCCCTGAGACTCCACCCATCCCAAGCTCAACAGAGGCTTCTGTAGCTTTTGGTCTGGTATCATAAGGCTGAATCCAACACAGAAGTTTCCCTAGCAGAGTGAAAATGCCGAGGCAAGGGAAGGGATTACAAACAAAAGAAATGGAGGAAAAAAAACGACTGGATATAGAGTTCAAAACCACGCTTATAAGGTTTTTCAAGAATATGCTAGAAAAGATGGATAAATTTAGTGAGACCCAAGAGGAGATGAAAAAGGACCAACTAGAGATGGAAAAGGTCCAACTAAAGATGATAAAGGACCAAATACAAATTAAACATACACTGACTGAAATAAAAAATATTATACAGAGTCCTAACGGCAGACTAGAGAAAGGCAAGAATCAAGTAAAAAATTTGTAATATAAAGAAGCAGACAACATTCAACTGGAAAAGCAAGAAGAGAAAAGAATCCAAAAATGTGAATATAATGTAAGGAGACTCTGGGACAGCTTCAAGCGTACCAACATCAGAATTGTGGGGGTGCCAGAGGAAGAGAGAGAGCAAGCTACTGAAAAAATATTTAAAGAAATAATGCCTGAAAACTTCCCACATCTGGTAAAAGAAATAGACTTACAAGTCAAGGAAGCACACAGAACCCCATATAAAAGGAATCCAAAGAGGACCACACCAAGACATATCATAATTAAAATGCCAAGAGCAAAAGAGAAAGAGAGAATATTGAAAGCAGCAAGAGAAAAACAGTTTATTACCTACAAGGGAGCACCCATACGACTGTCAGCTGATCTCTCAACAGAAATGATGCAGGCCAGACGGGAGTGGCAAGAAATATTCAACGTGATGAATAGCAAGAACCTACAACCAAGAATAATCTATCCAGCAAAGCTAACACTCAGAATTGAAGGGCAGATAAAGAGCTTCACAGAGAAGAAAAAGCTAAAGGAGTTCATCAACTCCAAACCAGTATTATATGAAATGCTGAAAGGTGCTCTTTTAGAAGAGGAAGAAGAAAAAGGTAAAAGACAAAAAATTATGAACAACAAATACATATCTATCAACAAGTGAATCTAAAAATTAAGTGAATTAAAAATTTGATCAACAGAATAAACTGGTGAATATAATAGAATCAGGAGCACGGAAAGGGAGTGGACTGATAATTCTCTGGGGGGAAGGGGTGAGGGGTGTACAGGAAGAGACTGGACAAAAATCATACACCTATGGATGAGATAGATCAATGGGAAGGAGCTAAGGGCAGAGGGAGGGGTGGGAGCTGGGTGGAGGGGTGCTATGGAGGGGAAAAAAGAGAAACAAATGTAATAATCTGAATAATAAAGATTTAATTAAAAAAAAAAGAATGCATGCTCCAAAACAGCCTCTTCCCACCTAACACTTGCTCTCGGGCCCCCAAAAGACCACCCTCCTCAGCAGCTTCTTCTGTCCCTGCCCCATTCTATCCCTGAAGGAGGTTGCAGGAACTGAGGGCATTGTGGTCAATTATGGCAAACTTACTGAAATCACTCAAGATCCTGACGAAAACCTAGCTCTCTTTCTCTTCCTACTCCCAGAGGCCTTACAGAAATTTGCCTCCTTAAACTCCAGCTCCCCAAAAGAGCCCTTCTTCTGAACACCAATCTTACAATCCCAATCAGCCCCCAACATACTCTGTAAACTTTGACAAATAGACACAGGTCCACAAACCCCTCAACAAGACCTCATTAACCTAACTTTTAAAGTCTTTAACAATAGAGACAAGAATACCCAAATCCCAAAACAAAGGCAAGGTCAGGCCTAGGCTGAGGCCCAGAAGGAAGCCTTCTAGCTTCTAACCAGCACTCTCATGAATTCCAAATGAAGTGCCAGTCCCTCCTACCAAGGGTAAGTCAGGGGCTAAGCCTCCTCCGGGCCCATGCTTCAAATGCATCAAGGAAGACACTGAGCCAAGTCCTGCTCAAACCCGAGACCCCTGCCTGGCCCCTGCCCAAGATTTGGAAGGGAAGGCCACTGGAAATCAGACTATAGTCAGGCTCAGCCAGTCCAGCAAAGCCGCCCTCTGGATCCAGTTTGGAGCTCCCAGACCTCCCAGGACTGGCCACCAAAGACTGAACCTTCCCAGGCCCTGACAGGGCCCCACAGACTTACATTACCAGGACAGAGCCTCAGGTAACGACTGTGGTGACAGGTAAAATAATCTTCTTTTTAATTCACACTGGGGCCACTTATTCTGCACTCTCTGAATTCGCTGGGACCCTTGTCCCCTCCTCGGACTCCACTATGGGGGTTGATGGGTTAGTCTAACAGCCATTACCCACCTCACCTCTACACTGCATCTTACTAAATAACCCCTTTCACTTTTTTCTCATTCTACCTCAGTGCCTGGCCAGGGCTACCATGCATCCCCTCATAAAACCCAGTTGTTCCAAACCTCAGTTTTGCTATCTTACCGCACAAGACCAAGCCATTCCTTGGACTGTAAATGCTTTATCTCTTCATCTCCTCCATGACTGTATCCTCCTCTGAACAAGAAATGGTCTCCTTACTTGGGCTCCCTGGATACTTTCACCTCAGGGTTTCCAACTTTAGTCTTCTCCCACTGAGCAAAGGAATCACTCACTGAGCCTTTAGACCCCAAGGCCAGCATTCTCATTGCTTTAATGCTCTGAAAACTGCTCTCACCTCAGCACCTTCTCACCCTCTTCCCCCACCATTCCCAAAGAACAACTTTCTTTACTGCACATATTACTTAACAGTATGGCCACTATCAGAAGCTGAACTCATTATCACCAAAACCTTACCATGTTATCTCTAAGGAAAAATGTGGCAGTTTTAAATCCGAGTGGCTAGAGGCCTGGTAATAGTCTGCTGGGCCTGCTTATTCCTCCCTGCCCAGCCACCCCCCGCCTTTTCTCCAGTCTCATATGCCTATATATAATTTTTCAAAGTCTTTACTAACTTTAAAGACTTTGGAGCATTTCTGGGTTAAATGATAAACAATTGAATATTTTAAAATAGCATACAATACTGAAACATTGATGGCTAGATACATTTTAAGTCACCTGCTCTTAGTTTTCATTACAGAAGATCTCTTGTATCTTGTTGAATGTATATATTTTCTTGAAAGTAAGAGTGTGGTTAAAGTGTGTTCATAAATGCAAATGCCGGTTGTTTACTTTTTGACCAAAGTTGGTTATTTGTGAATGGGGAGAAGGTTTGTGTTGTCCAGTGAGTCAGGACCTGATCACCCTTGACGTCTGAAGGGACCCCTTCTCTCCTAGTAAGCTAAAGCGGCCCAGCCCAGGCTCTCTCCCAATGCTTTAAGTCCTTATATCTGAGCCTAGAGTTTCTTAATTTCCACCGCTCATTCACAGTTCTTGGCACTATCACTGAAAGCCTCTACATGTCTTCCTGTGTGGTATTTAGGAACCTCTCTCCCCTTTTCTAGCCTTCTTAAAAGTCATACACTGCAAAAGACACCGAGTCAGGAATGATCCTGTAATACAGGGAGATAACAAAGCAGACCAAGAGGCCAAGACAGAAGCTCAGAGGAAGCCTCCAACTTCCCAGCTCTTAGCCATAACCCATATAATACCCTAATACCCTCCAGAGGAACTTCAGCCCCTATTGGCTCTTGGGGCCACTCAGGAAGACCCATGGATAAAATTTCAGGGAAAACATAACCTTCCCCAGGGTCAGGCTTATGATATCTTATGGGCTATTCACAACTCCCTACATATAAGATACATTTACAACTCTTAAAACCCCTCATCACATGTTCTATCCTAGCCTTCCTACTGCAACATATCAACAAAATCTGGTCTACTCATTACTCTGTATCTCCCCAAGGACAGGTTAGGTCAGACCGCCTTCTTTCCTCACTCATCAGTTAAGGGGCCAAATTCCTGGACAAGACTGGCAGATTGACTTCACTCACATGCCCTCTGTTTAAAAAAACAAATCTCTTTGAATCCTCATAGATACTATCTCTGGGTGGGAAGAAGCCATTCCCTACTACTTCTGACCCACCTCATTACAATCAGAAAATGAACCTGCTTTCAGATCTCAAATAACTCAACAGATCTCCTGCACTCTGAACATCCAGTAGAACTTATATCCTCCTACCAGACCCAATCTTCAGGCAAAGTAGAAAAGGCAAATTCTTAATTAAGTTTCACCTAACTAAATTGACTTTTGAAACTATCGAAACTTAAACTACTCTCATACCTCTAGCCTTTATGTACATCAGGGCAATTCCTCCATGCACTATTCTTTCTTAGTCCCTTTGAACTCATGTATGGAAGACCTTTCTTATTAGGAAACTTCCACTCCACAGAGACCTCTCTTGGAGTCTACGTCCCCATTTTAAATCTCATCTGACAATTACTGAAGAACGTGCTGATCAGTTCTTCCCTCAACTTTTACAGGAAACATCCCCCCTACTCCTCCTAAAGGAAATTTATCAATAATTACAGCCCCTATCAGGTACTATTAACTGCCCTAATTGCAGCTAAACTATCAGGGCATTACCCCATGGTTCCACCTTTCCAGGTTAAAACCCATCCCCAGAATACATTCATCACATGAGCAGGAGTCCCCTAAGTATTACAGCCATCAGATTGGGCCCATCAGACTCTACCTTACCCACATCCCAGAAGAAGAAGATGAATGAGGGAGCACTCCTGCAGGTGTTCCTTATGTACCCTAATAACCCTGACTTCCCTGAAAGCCCACCTCCTCTCCCAATACAAATCCTCCAGGTCCTAGCTACTTCTCACCTCTCCATGGGACTACCTTCTACAAAGGAATGTCGATTACCCATGGGGCAAGATTTCCTTCTTTAGAGGTCCTAAAAATACCCTCCCCTACCCCCCTTTGGACAATCCTGACCCTGGAAGTGGGGATTAGCTCCCCTTCTCCTCATATTCCAACCCTCCTCTTCTACATCCATAAGAAACTTTCTCACGTCCAGTCATCTCGAACCAACAGTTAATCTTACCCATTCCTTCCTTAGCCAGGAATTGCTGGCTCTGCCTTTCCCTCTCCTCTTCAGTGTGTGTCACCACCCCTATATCAACAAAGAGATGGAATCAGGAAAAAAAATCACTCTAGCTTATAAAAAGGAAAAGGGAACTATATTTCTCAAAAAGGCAGACACCCTTCTAGGTAATTATCCTACAGCCCAGGCAAATCAAGCCTCTCTTCTTTTCTGTACTTATATTCTATTTCTTACTAAGGTAGCGCCTGGTCACAGATCCTATCAAAGTACACACCCCACTAATCGCCCAAGCCCCTTTATGCTTTACAAGTTCACAGGGCAATATAAAGAAAGGCCATTTTCCATCATTAGCTTGCACCACCACAGTGAACCCAGAACTGCCAAACAGCCATGGGTCCCAACAGGTTGACTACCAGGTCTTCCCGGAAGCCAATGGTTATTTCCTACAGCCAGTCTGTTTCACTTCTTGTCCAGCCACCCGGGCCCCTGGCTTCAACTGCTTCTTTTCTTCCCTTTCTCTTTTCCCTTGGATAGCACCCATTCTAGCATTCCCTCCCACTTTCACGGCAATAAAATCTCAACCACTCATCTGTCACCCCTTATTGATGGTGACTACCTTCTCAGCGTGGAGCGTGGAACTGAGAAAGGGAATCTCATACCCTTTAGTCCAACTCTTCTCTCTCTACCTTTCAGCTTGTCTCCATGATCAGGGATCCTTCTTCCTCTGTGGGGAGAACACATACATGTGTCTCCCCGGTAGAGACTGATTATTGGGGGCTACATCTATCTCTCACCCAATGTAGATGTAGCCCCCAATAATCAGTCTCTACCGGTCCCCATAACCCACCATATTAAAAAAAAAGGCAGTTCAGATAATCCTTCTCCTAATAACCCTTGGCATCACAGAAAAGGTTGGAACTGGCATAACCACTGCTCATCCTATTTTGAAAACCTGCCTCAGGACCCACAAGAAAACTCTGGATGCCTCGCAAGGGGCAAAACTGGGCAAACAAGAACCTCTCCCCCAGGGTAACCTATGCTCCCCTTTCATATCACTAGTCAGGCAACTTACACCCCTGATTTTTTCCTCCCTAAAGATAACATCTAGGCCTCAGTTTTGTTTCAGCTCCAGGTCCAGAAAAGCAGCAAAACCAAACAAGTGATGCTGCGGCAGCCTCAAGACCAGCTTTTACCTCCCAAGTCACTTAACAGGACCGTTTTTGAGCCTTCACCAACCAGTCTCTAGGGGAAATCATGCTGCTGCAACCCCTTGTCCAGCCCACTACTATCAAAGTCCATTCCCTCGTGATTTCCATGCCCCCCCTCAGCAGGAGGTAAATACAGAAGATATGACCTTCATCCCTATTCCATAGAACAAAAAGGCTAGAATGTTAGGTCTGATCAAAGAATTGAATCAATACCACCTTCGGCTGGGAGCTGACCTTTAGGCCACTTCACATTGGACATACCACTTACTTGGTCCACATTCCACTTGCTAAGACCATTATCTCTCCCCTCCGGAGTTTCCGGACATCCAGACCTGCACAGATAATTCTACACCCAGAAAAAGCCCACCTAGGGTCCTTTAAAAACATGACTCCCCGTCTTTGGGTGCTGGCGCTATTTTGGGGCTCAGCCCATCTGGTATCCAGATGACCTAATAAATTCATAATCCTTTACCCCTTTTGGCCTCATGCGTTCCTCCTTTGGTGACCCTAACAATGTTAACCTAAAAATAAAAGCCCTTTCAAAGTCAGAGGCAACAAGCATTCGCATGAGATCAAAATAAAAAGAAAGAAAGAAAAGAATAGTGATTCAGGAAACACTGCCTTAGGCAGACCCAAATAGTGTTCCCCATAGGAGACAAAGGGGGAACAATTACATTAAATATGTTAAAGTAAAAACAAACAAAAAACATTCAAACCTGTAAAGATTTTTTTGTGAGTTTATTTGAGCCAAACTGTTGACAATTGCCTAGAAGCAGAACTTCAACAGATTGAGATAATGCTCCAGAGAATGGTGGGTTATGTCTATATTTATACATTGCAATCAAGGGAAGGGACATAGGTGGGTTACATGGCATCCACTGGTGATAGACTAGAGAGGCTGGAGAAAGCCAAGTGGGGAAACCACTGGGACTGGATAAAAAGTAAAAGGATAGACACATACTTAGGTGGGTGCAGGAACAATTAACATGATAACAATGAAGGAATTTATCATATCTGTTCTGGTGCCCAGGCACATTAAGTTGTGCCCCAAGGGGTTCTGAAAAAGGGAAGTTACAAGTTACCCAGATATTTCAAGGGTATGTTATTATAGATGCAAAAAGACAGATAGGTTCAGTTAAGGTAAAGGTTGACCTTGTCAGGGAAGATACCTACCTAGGATATAACTACCCACCATAACTACTTTTAGTTAAAGTTTAATTTCAGACCATCCTTTGTGGTTACTTTAGTTCTCTGAGTTTGCAAGACCACCTTGCAGGCCTTTTCTGAGCTTGTCAGGATAGCATGTGCCCCCTTTCATCCACACATAGAAGGAAAACATTTTTTCTATTGGTGCAGATAAGCTAACATAAGTGGTGGTGATTCTAAACATTTGTATTTTCAGTACAGTAGCCATCAGCCCCGTTGTCATAACATCTGCTTTCTTATCTTTGCAAACAGTTCTTTGAGACATACTGTTGGCGTAGGCCCAGTCCCAATGTCATTGTTGATGCTGTTTGTTTTTGGTCTTTCTCTCTCTCTCTCTCTCTCTCTCTCTCTCTCTCTCTCTCTCTCTCT
>JAAGEH010000107.1:53863-107003 GCA_011751065.1 Lasiurus cinereus
TCTCTCTCTCTCTCTCTCTCTCTCTCTCTCTCTCTCTCTCTCTCTCTGTGTGTGTGTGTGTGTGTGTTTGCCCTGTTTTAACATTTCTAAGGTTCAAGGCTTAAGACATGCAAAGCAGTTTCTCTGGGATGGCAGTCCCTGCTCCATATTAAAGTGGCTCTGTTTACATTACTTTTTATAGTAGGAAGCTCATGTGAGGCTGTTATCCATTAAACTTAAATCTAAATTCATGAAGCAATGTGATAAGTTAAAAATATGCTCCCCATCACTTACTTGAATACTGCTTTCCTCAAGTCTCCTCTTCAACAATGTTTATGTTCTCTACCCTGGGCAGTATGGCTAGCAGGGACTGAAGCCCACTCTGGGCATGTAGCTGGGCCTTGGGGAGCCTTCAACAAGTTCTGGTTGAGGTTGCCAGGGGCTTGACACACCTGGGGTGCCAAGGTGGACTGGTTTCCTGGGCCTGCAGAGAATGTGGGGCATGGTGATCCAAAGTCTCTGGGCTCCTGGGGCTCCCCAGGGGTCCAGCTGCTGGGCTTGCAGGGTTTGCAGGGTAAGGTCATAGGGGTATTAGGCTCCAGGGGGCTTACTGGGGGCCCGGGTGAAGGGGACAGCAGCAGGTACTACCTGAGTTGGCCTTGGGGTACAAGGCTCTGTGTGTGTGTGTGTGTGTGTGTTGCGGGGCGGCAGGGGGGGGGGCAGGGGAGGGAGGGGGAGCTGGCAGGCTTGGGTTTTAGCTGACTGGGACTGCAGTGGTCACTGGTTGAGTTGGCCTGGGGTGCAGCGAGCCTGGGGTGCCCTGGTGGGCCAGCTGGCCTTGGCTGCAGCCCTTGCAGAACCAGGTGGTCTAAGATGGGGAGGTCCGCTGTGGAGGCCTTGCAGGGCGGCTGGAGTGCTATCTAGCTGGAGGAGGAATGTCAACAATGGCAAGTGCCAGCTCCTCAGATGCAAGCGAGTTCCTGCAAGTTCCCCTCACATTCATTTGGCAGGTGTCTGGGGATTAGTAAATAGATTATTTTCATGTGCATCTGGGTTGCCCTTTTAATTGCTGTTTTATTACTGTGCCTTATAACAGGCAAGTCTGCCCTCCGCAGCCCCTCAGTGATATCCCTTCCACCACAGGTCTCCCCATTGGGGTGAGGTTCCCATGATTACCCCATCTCAGTCTCTCCTACCTTTCTCTATGTGGTTTTCCTCTCGTTTGTTGCTCAGGAGGAATTGCTCTGTATGTAGGTGTATATTCCCTGTATCCTACCCTACCGTCTTGGACCCAACACCAAGATACAATTTTAAATTCAAGTATCCCTGGTTCCAACCCTGCCATCATTTGGATCACCTGTGTTTCCTCTCAGCAGAACACTCACTCCATCCCGTAGTCATTGCCAGCTCCGTCTCACTTTCCACTAGACCTTGGGCTCCTTAAGAGTAGGAACCACCTTCTTTGCCATGATGCAACTCCCAGTGTCTGGCAAAGTGTCTGGCACAAGTAGGCACCCAACTATTTGCTAAATGAGTAATCTCTACTGCTTCTACTCAAATTGATTGAGGCTATTCAGCCATACTGAATGATCAAATATTCCGTCTCCTAACCTCTTATGCTAGTCTATAACGCGGTGTAAAATGCCCCAACATTAAAATAAGAAAAGTATGTCCCAGCCAGTTTGGCTCAGTGGATAGAGTGTCCTTTGCAGACATAAGGGTCTCTGATTTGATGCCAGTCAAGGGCACATACCTCAGTTGCAGGCTCCTCACAACCAATCGATGTATTTCTTTCACATCCATATTTTGATGTCTTTTCCTCTCTCTTCCACTCTCTCAAAAAAATCAATGGAAAAATATCTTCGGGTGAGAATTAAATAAATAAATAAATAAATAAACAAACAAACAAATAATTAAGCAAACAAATAAATGAATGAATACTTAGATGGTAAAATAAGTACTTTGATTTTGCTATTGGATAGCCAATTTCCTTAATTTGTAAAATGAGGTTTTTAAAGATTCCTGTTGGCTTCAAATGTATTGATCACCCACTTCTCCCAAAACCAACTCCTGCCTCCTACCCACCAACCCTACTTACTATATGTCCAAATGAAAACCAGGATAGGGAAGACAGAACTTCTCTCTTTGAGGGGAAAGGGCCAGAGATGGGCTAAACCTCAGTTTCTCAGCCTTCCATGAATCCTCCACAGCTGCCCTCCTCACCCCTACTCTAGAGGGACCTAACTGGGAAGCACAGATGGAAACTATGGACTAGATGTTTCTCTTCAGTTCCACAGGTACGCACAAGAATAATTGCACCTGCATCCGTGCTCACTTTGTTCTTTAGTCCCCCCTGACTCCGCATCTTTATTCTTATATAATAAAAGGCTAATATGCAAATTGTCCCCTCCAGAGTTTGACTGACGGTGAGTTTGACCGCTCCCTATGATGTGTGCTGACCACCAGGGGGCGGTGCAGAATGAAGGCAGGCCCCGGCCTGCAACTAGAAGTCCCCGATCAGCCCTGATCACAGGCTAGGCCTAGGGACCCTACTTGTGCACTAGTTTCATGCACTGGGCCTCTAGTTAGGATATAATTGACATTTAATATAATGTAAATTTAAGATGTACCATGTGATGATTTGATGCGTGTATTTACTCTGAAATGTTTACTGAGATAAGGATAATTAATGCATCTGACACCTCACACAATTACCATTTTGTTGTTGTTGTCATGTTGAGAACACTAAAGCTGCACTCTCAGTGCCACTTTCCAGTATACCAAGGAATATCTTTAACTAAGTCACCATGCTGTAGATTAGGTACCTCTTGACCAATATCTCCCCATTTCTCCCACCCTCTAGCCCCTCATGGTCCATTTTCTTTTAAATACTTAAATGACATGAGGTCAAATCCATGGAAAGAAAAAAATACAGAGGAAGCAAATTCTGTTTCCAGAGAGCCAAATTGTCTTACTCGTCATGATGTTTTTCTCAGTTTTCCCATGTTTTGCCTCAGAGAGTACCTAAGCATTAAGTTTGCGTAGGTGGCCCTCCAGACTTACTGCTTAAGTGCAGGGTGGGAAGGGGTGGTGAAAAAGAAAGTTATGGGGTCATTTCTAATCTTTTAGAATGTCCCTAGAAGTTCAATCCATAAACCCAGAATTAGTCTTAAGTTTGTGACTTGTAAAAAGAGTGACAGGTATGATGTTTGCTAAAATTGGTTCTGATAAAAGGACTCAAAGGAATGTCTCAGTGTAAGTATGTGCTGGCAGGCTTTATAAAAAAAATCAGACAATGACGATAACAGATAAAATGAACATGAAATGATTTATTGAGGAAATGACCATTCAGTTAAGCAATATCATACAATGTCAAGTAATCTTCAACATCAGATCATCTTCGTCTTTGCATTAGAAAGAACATTTTTTAAGTGTTCCATCTCATTCACCTGAGGATGTAGAATCATAATTGTGATCCTGGTCAGATATTTTAAAAGAATGGATACAGAGGTGTGTGCATGTGTGTGCGTGCCTGTGTGTGTGTGTGTGTGTGTGTGTGTGTGTGTGTGTGTGTGTGGTGGGGGGGTGCGTGTGTGCGCAGAAACTGCCAAGGCAGATGATAAGAGGGAGTTCAGAAATATACAGATCTTGTCGTTTATCTTGAAACCTTAGGGAAGGGCTGTGTCTTTTTCTCAGGGCATAAATCTAACAGTCAGTATAGATGTTTGGACTGTATAGCGCCAAAGGGCACCTCAAGAGGACATCACCTGCAGCCCAGGCCAGGGAGTCCCTAGGAGGGGGCAGGAGTGTCACTGGGCCTGTGCAGCAGAGGTGGCATCTGCAACTGCGGCATCCTCCTCTGAGGCGCTGCTCTGATTGGCAACGCAAGCGGGTTTTCCAGCAGGCCCCTTCCCGGTGTCCTCCTCTCCTCCTTCAGGGCTCTGGTCCTGGGCACCAGGCGGCTGCTGTGGGCGGTGGAGGGGGTTGTTGGGGCTGCGGGCTGCAGAGCCAGCATCGCTCCTGCTCTCCTTGTTTTCTGCCTCCATCTGCTCAGAGGACTTGGGACTAGGGGCAATGCCTCGGCCCCTAGGGCGACTCAAGCGGTAGCTAGGGCCAGGACCCCGGCGTGGTGGTGAGCTCTCAGGCCTGGCGGCTGGTGCAGACCCAGGCAGCTGGGCGGCCCGTGGGCCACTGGCGGGAGCGAAGGTGGAAGGGCGGCGGGTGACAGCCCCAGCCCTGCGGAAGGGTGGAAAGCGCCTCAGCCTTTGGTCTTGGGGGCGACGGGGCAGGCGTCGCCTCTGGCCCTGGGCTAAGGCGAAGTCTTCTCTGCTGCCCTGGTAGTGGTAGTCATAGTAGCCGTAGTAACCGCAGTAGTGGTAGTAGTGGTAGTAGTCGTAGTAGTCGTAGTAGTAGTTGTAGTTGTAGTGGTAGTCATAGTCATAGTCATAGACGTCCCCCTCAGGGCCTCTGGCACTGCGATGCTGTGGCGCGCGATGGCGGGTGTAGAAGCCACAGTGGAAGCGGGGGCGGTTTGCAGCAAAGCGGCTGCCCTCCACTGGGGCGCCGCCTGGCCCGGTCACATTCGCAGCCTCGATGCCCTGCTTGCCCTGCACCACATCGAATTCGACGGTCTCACCTTCGCCCACGCTGCGTTGGTACTTGTGGGGGTTGTTCCGGGTGATGGCCGTCTGGTGAACGAACACATCTTCCTGGGTGTCATGCCTGCTGATGAAACCGTACCCGTTCTTTACATTGAACCACTTGACGGATCCACTCACCCTCTTGGCGATGACTTTCTTGGGCGCCTTTTCCTTGGTGCCAGCTGCCACGGTCGCCTCGGGAACGGAGTCTCCGCTGAGGTGGCTGGTGACTAGGGCTTGGACAGAATCTCCACCTCCCAAGGACGACAGATCTTTCTGCCCAGCTTCGGGGGAGACAGCTTGGGGGGAGATGGCTTGGGGGGAGACGGAGGCGGCCACCTCTGTGAGGGTGGGCTCTCCTGCCTCACTCATGAGGCCTTCCTTTCTCTTCTTGCTCCTAGAGTCCCAGGGAAATCTACTCTCCTAGGTAGTTGGGCAGGTGAGGTAGGGTTGGGGGGGCGGGGTAGGGGTGGGGGTGGTTTTGGAGGCGGGAGCCTTGCTCTGGGAGGGTCTCGGTCAGGGCTGAGGACTTTCGGGCATGGCACTGAGGCTCTTGGGAGAGGTCTGTAGCGTCTCCTAGGAAATAGGACCCGGATGAACCCAGCTGCAGGGGGTGACGTCTCAATGGGGCTCTAGGCTCGCCTCTAGCTAGGGGGCGGGGCATATGTGCTCTGCCACGTGCTCCTGGCACCACGTCACAGCGCTTCTTGGTTGGTCCCTAGTAGAAAAGGAGCATACAGGAGCTCTAGGGAGTGGTCTTCTTGAAGACCCTCTTGCTTGCTTGAGTGGACGTGAAGAGAGGACCCACTTTATATCCCTATACCTTGGCTGGGGAGATCCACAGCCTTCTAAGGGCACTCCCTACATACTCTCTGGCAAAACCCGGGTCCTCTTCCAACCCCTTGTGTGCCCTCTTTGTGAGTGGGGAATTTTGTGTAATTCGAGACAACTGCATTTTGTGTAAATGACAACCACATGAAATGAACACTCAATCAAAGAAGCCCACTGTTTCATTTTGTTGTTGTTGTTGTTTTGTTTGTTTTCCTAAAGAGAGGCAGAGGAAACCTGCCAGGGCTAGAACTCTAGTACTGAGAGGACATTAAACTGGTGCAGGTTTATATTCTAGACTGATGCTAGATTTCTAAAGCAGGGACTCTGATTAGGAACACCTTTGTAATTAGATTATTCTGCAAACCCTGTCGAACTCTTTGTTCTTGCCTACATGAAGCAAATGATCACACAGAGTGAAACAGAGTTCAGACAATCCTCCCTTGTGTTTAACTGCAGCTACAAACTTTTTTTCTTCTTCAAATAGCTATCTGATCTTCATTCTGAATTGGTCTTCAGATTTAATTATGTAGAAAACCTCATACTTCAGCCTAACTTCAGTAACTTATATATGGGAACTTAGTGATGCTGAGTGTGATGGAGCCTTGACTCTGCCTGAGTTCTTTGCTGTGGTTCATCTCATTGTGGCAGGGAAGAACCCGGGAAGAATGGCTATCCACTGCCCAACGGCCTCCTTCCAACACTGCAGCCGGAGTACCTGCAAGCAGGCTTCCCAAAGCCTACGTGGGAGTATGTTTTATTTGATTCCTATTCTGAACCAATGTCAGCACAGGATACTGTGCTAAGGTACAGCTAGGCTTTCTGAAATATAGCCTTTCCCAGGTGAGGGCAGAGCACACTAAAGTAGTAGATTGTAACTGATCATAAAACTCAGGTTTTATTTATTGACAAGAAAAATGAGCGGTGTTGTCCTGCCATTTTAGAGTTTATAGAAACCTCTCACATGTTGTGCATTTGATCGTTATGCACAACGTATAGTAGTAGGATAGGTACTGTTTTTGCTTCCATTTGACAGATGAGAGCCCGGGCCCAAAGACAGGAAGTTGCTTGCTTACATTCAAATATTTAGTATAGGGTGGACCCTTAAACTTATCTCAGATAAGTTTCACTCCAAGGTTCAGGTCTCTTTCCACCACATCTCACTGGTCTTCATATATAGTTCTGTCACCTGTTTTATCTAATGTCAGAGACCAGTGACCTCTTTCAGAGAGGTAATGGTCTCATACAAAAAAGCAGGAGACCAAAGAAATACCTCCTGCACGGCAGACCTGTCTCCCCTGTGTCCAGACACCTGGGCCTGTCACTCTCCCAGAGCAAAAAAATGCCTTCATGTCAATTAATCAGTACCCCCTCTTTCCTCCTTCCACACACACACACACACACACACACACACACACACAAAAAAAAAATTCCTTGCCTACAGCCCAACAGAGAGCAAATCCTACTTATTATACACTCAGGAACCATTTCTTCACCATGCTGATGTAATAGAAAATGGAAGAAAGGGACTTTATTTTTATTTCACTCTTTAAAAAATACCAAACAACAACACACTTCATCAGGCATCATCTCTTATTGTTTTCACAGCAAGAGTTAGAGCAGCAGGCTGATGTCAGTATCCTCACATGACAGAGTAAGCCAGGGCAGCAGGGCAGGGAGCACCTAATTGACCTAACCAAGGCCACTCACATAATAAGTGCAAAGCTAGGATGATACCTCTGGACATGAGGGCCCTGTGATTCCTAGTCTACTGTTCCTTCATGGCCCCATGAGGCCACTTCTACGATGCCGTCAATAGTTCTTTCATATACATACTTGTATCCTATCTAATAAAAGAGTAATATGCAAATTGACCATACCTCCACTATACCCACAAGCCATGCCCACCATCCACGCCCACCAGCCAATCAGGAGTGAGTATGCAAATTAACCCAACCAACATGGCTACAGCCACAGAGGGAGCAGGAGGGAGGCTTGGGTTGCCCCCGGCAATGGAGGAAGCCAAGCTTTCCACACTCCCTCTGCTTAAGGCAACAAAGTTTCTATTGCAGAAGATAAATAAACCTCAGATACCAGGGCCTCCGCTTGGGTTGCCAGGGGCCGTGGCTGACCTGCAAACCACCTCAGGCCACCCTACACCCCAAAGGAACCTACACCCTGATCTGGGACACCCTTCAGGGCAAACCAGCTGGCCTCCACCCGAGCACCAGGCCTCTATCCTATCTAATAAAAGAGCAGTATGCAAATTGACCATCACTCCAACACACAAGATGACTACTCCCATGTGGACACAAGATGGCCACCACAAGGGAGGGCAGTTGGGTGGGACCCAGGCCTGCAGGGGAGGGCAGTTAGGGTCAAACAGGCTGGCAGGGGAGCAGTTAGGCATCAATCAGGCTGGCAGGGGAGTGGTTAGGGGGTGATCAGGCTGGCAGGCAGAAGCACTTAGGGGCAATCAGAAAGGCAGGCAGGTGAGCAGTTGGAAGCCAGCAGTCCTGGATTGTGAGAGGGATGTACAACTGTCCGTTTAGGCCTGATCCAGGTGGCCTGGTCCATGTAGGATCGGGCCTAAATGGGCACTTGGAGATCCCTCAATGGGTCCCAGATTGGAGAGGGAGCAGGCTGGGCTGAAGAACACCCCCCCACACACCATACATGAATTTCATGCACTGGGCCTCTAGTATGTTTTCTATGGTGTTTGTTATTGATGAGAGGGAGAGAGAAAGGGAGGGAGGGAAGGAAAGAGGGAGGGAGAAATGGGAGAGAGAGAAAAAGATAGAGAGAGAGATAGAAAGGGAGGGGGATAGAGAGAGAGGACATTGAGACATCACTGTGAGAGAGGAACTTCTATTAGCTGCCTTCTGCATGGCCAATCAACTGAGCCACACTGGTCAGGGCAACAGTTATTTTTTTCATGTCCTGATCACTATCCTTGCTGCTTCCCACATCTGCCATGCCCATTCCCATCTCTGTGCCTATGTTTCCTTTTTCCTCATTCCCTTAGGAATACTTTTTCTTCTCTCCTTCATCTGTATAATTCTTACTCGCCCTTCTAGTCCTAGTTTTGCAATCCCCCCCCCATTTTAAATGCACTAGTCCACATCCTAGTCATTCTTCTCCGAAACCTAGTTGCACTTATAGCCTATGATTAATGGCTACTCTGCTTTCCTATGTGTAAGGTTTTCTGTCTCACTATTATTCCCAACTGAATTCTAAGGCCACTGATGATTTATTTTTTTTTCTCTGTTTTCTTTCTGGGTAACATGATACCTGGAACAGGGCTGGCTGTATAAATGGCCACCGCACATGTGTGCTTGTGCATTAAACCTATGGCTCTTTTTCATCCTTGAATTCCTTACAGTTGCTAGCACATTGCCAGGCACAACATAAATTCACTGAGTTGGACTGACTATGTCCTCTTCAGTATCCTGTTGTTGTTTTCATGATAGACAGGAAAGTGCTTTGGAGCCATCTTAGAGATCAGTTGAACCTTCCTGGTTTGGGTGTATTTTATGCAAGAAGAAAGGCAATTGTAAAAAAATTAATATGATATGAATTGCTTGTTCGAGCTTGCAGTTTAATTTGCTGAGCCCCTTGTATTATTTTTATTGAAATAATCAGGTTCTGTTTATCTCTTTTTCTTTATTTTGCACTTCATTCATCCTGTGAAGGGTATTGTTTAAGTTTTATTATTTGAGAGTTGGAGGTTAATTCAGGTATAAGGTGTACCGTTTGATCCATGGGCTTATCATTTAAAACTAAAATCTCTGCTGCTTCAGCCACAAAATAGGGCTGAACCCAAGACAGCACAGTCCATCTAGGCTCATGATGAAAGGCAATAAATCACATTGTCTAAGCTAAAGCACAAACAAATTGGCAGTCTTATGAGAGGATGAAAATGCTCAGGTCCTTCTTTCTTACCAATTCTCTGGTGGTTCCAGTTTGAAAGGTCAAACGGCTAAATGGAAAGAAGAACCTTATCCAACTTGCTCCTGCTATAACCACACCATCAATTCCAGGCTCTCTTGAGTGCTGCTTACAGTCCAAGGCAACACAAAGCTAACATAATATAGACAGAAATAATAAAAATGGATCTAGAACATGCAACTGAGAATGCCGACCCTTGCCCCATACCCTGCAAACGAGACAAGGTGACCCAGAGATACTATGGATGTTAATAAGTGCTTTAAAATATGGGCCGTGTTGAAATTTTCAGTGCACTCACAGCTGAGGTTTTGGGAGCTAAACATCATTTGAAATAGCTAGGAATCTTAATTCAGAAGGTCTGGGTTTGACTCCTGGAAGGGGCTATTGTTGTCTGTTTAGTCTTGAGCGAGTCACAGCACCTTCTTGAGATGTGGTCTTCTTGCATGTAAAAACAAAATATAAATGCTTTCATTATCTAGTTCATAGAGTTGTGGTGGCAATTACATAGAATACTTTAAGTGAAAGAAAGTGTATGTAAACCATAAGCGGAGAACATCTTTCCATACAATACTCTGTGTTAAAAAGAGAAAGAGATAAAGAGGGAATGAAATAGAAAAGACTGAAAAAAAAAGAAATAGAAAAGACTGAAAGAAAGTGTGCTGGTTAATTTTATGTGTCATTTTGCCTGGGCCATGGTGCCTAGGTATGTGATCAAACATTATTATAGGTGATTCTGTGGGAGTGCTTTTGGATGTGGATAAGTTTTAAATCCATGGGCTTTAGGTAACTTGTCATGTATAATGAAGGTGGGCCTTATACAGTCCACTGAAAGCCAGAACAGAACAACAAAAAATTATCTCCCCTGAGCAAGAAGGGATTCTACTGCAGATGACCTATGGACTTGATCTGCAACACTGGCTCTTCTCTGTGTCTCCAGCTTGACCTCCTTTGGATTTAAACTGCAGCCTTGTCTCTCCCTTCAGTAGCTAGTCTGTGAGCACATTCTATAGATTTTGGACTTACCAGTCTCCATAATCATATGAGCCAATTCCTTAAAATCTCTCTCTCTCTCTCTCTCTCTCTCTCTCTCATCTCTCCCCCTTTACACACACACACACACACACACACACACACACACACACACACACACAAACACACTTGTGCATGTTATTGGTTCTGCTTCTCTGAGAACCGACTCATGCAAACTTTGGCACCAGGGCTGTTTCTAAAGAACAGAATCTTAAGAATGAATTTTCTGAATTAGTTCTAGATTTAGCTCTCAAACATGATTATATTTAAAAATCATTAATGACTATCTGCAGCAGTAAATATGCATCCTGAGAGTCCATGGTGTGATGTGGCAATAGAGATGCACAAAGTCTCACCATTGGATACTCTTAAGCAAATACTTATAAGATGCAAGGAACTGAGTGAACATGTATATGATACCTTCAGACATTTTTGTCAAACTCAAGAATATCATGAGAATGTCTGGTTACTCCTAATGACACTGAAAAATGTGATACAGGAAAAGGATGAACTCAGATATTTCAATTCTCTGCTCAAACACTACACAAAAGACCTAAAAGCTTCTATGTTTGCCCAGTTTTCTGGAGCCTGGAGGCTGAGCTTGCTGAAAACCAAACATAGAATTTCATTGTGGGTGGCTGAGTTACAATGCAAATTGAATTCCCAACCTCACTGTGTATCTACAATTAAAATGAAGGCATCAAATGGGAAGGAATGGGATCCTGTATGTTGGGATGGGAATACGTGGGAAGACAGTGATGAAGCTGGGAACATAGAGCCCCTAAATACTCATGAGTCATCTTCACCAGTGAAAGCATCCTCTCCAAACCCTGTAGAAGCAGCCTCCCCATCCAAGTCTGAGGAAATTAACCCTGAATTGCCAGAGCAAAGTGTAATGGCCTCCTCTGAGGAAATGTCCTTGAAAGACACTGCTGATGCTCCATAGGACCTCCACCCTCTCCCCTCATGCTTCTACATCTATAATAAGACTCAAGTCTCACTAGGCCTCTTAAGGTGAGGTAAAAAGTGTAACCCATGAGAAGGTATGTTGTACTCCAAAAGAGCTACTAGATTTTTCTAATCTATACAGTCATAAGTAGGGCGGCTTGGATGTTAAAGGTGTAGGACAATAGTGAAAGGAACATAAATATGGACCAGGGTGACTTTACTGACCCACTCAGCAGAAATTCTGCATTTATTGTTGCATCTTGGAGAGTTATAAAGGGTTCTAAGAGTTGGTTTGGATAGTCAGCTAACACATGGCCCAAAATGTGGCCAACAACAAGAAAACTAGAAATGACCTTGGTTTACTGTAGAAGATAGGATTCAAAGGCTTGGGGACATTGGAGTTTTAGAGTGCTCACCTATCCTGAAATGGTCCTCAGGACACACCGTTCACCACAGCTATGAGAAATGAATGTATGTTTCATTATTTGTTATTACAAATATAGCTTCTTCTCTGGACATGAATATAGAAGCTTCTGTTTATACATAGGTTTTTGTTTCTCTTGGGTAAATTCCTAGCACTAAGAATGTTTGGATCATATGATATGCTTAATAGTTTAGGAATCACCCTGCTATGATCTTAATGTTTGTTTCCCCTATGAATTCATATTTTGAAACCCTAATGCCCAATGTTTTGTTATTAGGAGGTGGGGTCTTTGGGAAGCAATTAGGTCATGATAGGGAAGCCCTCAGGAATGCCATTAGTAGCCTTGTAAAAGAGGCCCCAGAGAACTAGCTCACCCCTCCACCAGAAGAGAAAACAATGAGAAGGCGCCTGGTACCAACCAAGAAGAAGGCCTTCACCAAACTATGAGCATGCTATCTTCTTTATATTAGGCTTTCTGGCCTTCAGAACTGTGGGAAATACATTTCTGTTATCAGCCACCCAGTCTGTGTTATTTTGTTTGTAGCAGCCTGAATGTACTAAGACAAATCACTACACATTTTTCTAATGTACTTGTACCATTTGGCATCCTTACCAGCAGTTTATCCAAGTTCTAGTTCCTCCATATCCTTGACAGCACAATTATTTTAAAAATTTAGTTTTTCAAAATATCACACTGTAAAATGTAGGTTTTGTACTTTTTGCATAACATTATATGAAGTTTAACAAACATATAGATTAGTGTAACCATCACTATAATCAAGATATGGAACTGTTCCATTACAACTACCTTAGCCCCAAATCTTGGCCACTACTGATTGACTCTCAATAAGTTGTTATTTTGAGACTATACATAAGAGAAATTATGTATACCTTGTGATCTGTCCAAGTTGTCTCGTGCACCAATAAATAGGTCATTCAATTTAAATGTATGAATATACCATGGTTTGTTTTAGTTTCATTTTTATTAAATGTTATTTTTCTTTTCTTTTCCATTTTTAAAAAGATCTTTATTGAAGAAATGTGGAGAGGCTAGGGAGAATCCAAGATGGCGGCACAGGTAAACATCTACACTGCTGCCTCGTACAACAATTTCAAACCTACAATTAAAAGACAGAACGGACATGATCCAAAACCACGGGAAAGCTGGCTGAGTGGAAATTCTACAACTAGAAAGAAAGAGAGGGACTCACAGAGACCCAGAGGAGCTGCAAAAAGCTGAGGTACAGAGACGCGGGCGCGGAGAGAGCGGGTGCCAGAGTACCTGGCTGTCTTTCTCTGGCGGGAGGGAAACGGAGACTCCCAATGGCATTGAACCCCTTATCCTACGACACTAAACCCCAGATCCAGCTGAAACTCATATGGGGGGAGTTTGGACTGTGAAAAGGGAAAAGTGCAGGGAAATTTAGGGGAGTCGCAAAACATCGGAAGTCTGCTGGTGCGCACAGCCCTGCGTTAAGGGGACAGACTGCTGATTGTGCCACTGGCTTTCGCGAGTGGGAGGGAGACAGACCCTCCCAATTGTACCACTTCTAACTCCACTAAACCCCGGTTTCGGGCGAAACGCTGGGGACTCAGACTCATATGGTCCCAGAGCTCAGGGGAGCCGGAGGGGCAGCAGTCTAGAGGCACTTGGAGAAAGCATGCCATGCCTTGCACAGAGACCACTCCAGCGATTACCCAGTCACGTGAGACTCAGGGGGCAGTGGAGGGCGGGGCCGACTGGAAGGCAAGGCTGTTCATTAAGCCCTGAGACTCTACCCATCCCAAGCTCAACAGAGGCTTTTGCGGATTTGCAAGTCTGTTATCATAAGGCTGAATCCAACACAGAAGTTCTCCCAGCATAGTGAAAATGCCGAGACAAGGGAAGGGATCATAAACAAAAGAAATGGAGGAAAACAAACGACTGGATATAGAGTTCAAAACCACGCTTATAAAGTTTTTCAAGATTATCCTAGAAAAGTTGGATAAAGTTAGTGAGTCCCAAGAGGAGATGAAAAAGATCCAACCAGAGATGATAAGGTTACCAACTAGAATTTAAACATACTATGACTGAAATAAAAAAATATTATTCAGAGACCTAACAGCAGACAAGAGGAAGGCAAGAATCAAGTCAAAAATTTGAAATATAAAGAATCAGAAAACACTCAACTGGAAAAGCAAGAAGAGAAAAGAATCCAAAAATGTGAATATAATGTAAGGAGCCTCTGGGACAGCTTCAAGCGTACCAACATCAGAATTGTGGGGCTGCCAGAGGAAGAGAGAGAGCAAGATACTGAAATCCTATTTAAAGAAATAATGCCTGAAAACTTCCCACATCTGGTAAAAGAAATAGATATACAAGTCCAAGAAGCACACAGAACCCCATATAAAAGGAATCCAAAGAGGACTACAGCAACACACATCATAATTAAAATACCAAGAGCAAAAGACAAAGAGAAAATATTAAAAGCAGCAAGAGAAAAATAGTTCATTACTTACAAGGGAGCACCCATACGACTATCAGCTGATTTCTCAACAGAAATGATGCAGGCCAGACTGGAGTGGCAAAAAATATTCAACGTGATGAATAGCAAGAACCTACAACCAAGAATACTCTATCCAGCAAAGCTATCATTCAGAATTGAAGGGCAGATAAAGAGCTTCACAGATAAGAAAAAGCTAAAGGAGTTCATCAACTCCAAACCAGTAGTATATGAAATGCTGAAAGGTACACTTTTAGAAGAGGAAGAAGAAAAAGGTAAAAGACAAAAAATTATGAACAACAATTGCATATCTATCCACAAGTGAACCTAAAAATTAAGTGAATTAAAAATTTGATCATCAGAATAAACTGGTGAATATAAAAGAATCAGGAGCACAGAAAGGGAGTGGACTAATAATTCTCAGGGGGAAAGGAGTGAGGAGTGTACAGGGAGTGACTGGACAAAAATCATATACCTATGGATGAGGTCAATGGGAGAGAGGCAAGGGTAGAGGGAAGGGTAGGAGCCGGATGGATGGGAGCTATGGAGGGGAAAAAAGAGTAACAAATGTAATAATCTGAATAATAAAGATTTAATTTAAAAAAAGATCTTTATTGCTGAGAGTATAACAGATGTCCATCTTCCCCCCCCCAATTGTTTCCCTTAACCCAACCTGTTTCACACCCCACCCCAGGGCTTCACCACCCTATTGTCTGTGTCCATAGGTAACCCACATATGCATGTAAAATCTTTGTTTAGTCTCTTCCCACCCACCCTCCTGCACCTCTCTTCCCTCTGAGTAAATGTTATTTTCCAATTACAGTTTACATTCAATGTTATTTTATATAAATTTCAGGCATACAGCATGGTGGTTAGGCAATCATATACTTCACAAAGTGTTCCCCATATATTTCCACCACACAACTGGCACCACATGCAGTTATTACAATATTATTGACTATATTCCCTATGCTGTACTTTACATCCTCATGACTTTTTTGCAACTACTCGCCTGTACGTCTCAATCCCTCACCTTTTCTACCCAGTCCCCACAAAACCCCTACCATCTGGCAACCATCAGTCTGTTCTCTATATCTATGAATCTGTTTCAGTTTTGTTTGTTTGTTTGTATTGTTATTTAGATTTCACATATAAATGAAACCATATGGCATTATCTTTCTCTGACTGACTTATTTCACTTAGCACAATACCCTCTAGGGTCGTCCATGCTGCCACAAATACTACGATTTCATTTTTTTTTAATGACTGAGTGGTACTCCATTGTATAATATATCATATCTTTTATTTTTTTCTTTATTGATTAAGATATTACATATGTGTCCTTATCCCCTCCACCCTCCCCCCCCACTCATGTCCTCACCGCCCTGTTGTCTGTGTCCCTTGGTTAGGCTTATATGCATGCATACAAGTCCTTTGGATGATCTCTCCCCCTCACCCCCACCCACCACTACCTTCCCTCTGCGGTTTGACGGTATGATCAATGCTTGGATTTAAAAGATATGATATAACATAAACTGAGGTATCATATATTTTAAATCTACTCATCTACTGATGGGCACTTGGGTTGTTTTTATATCTTAGCTATGGTAAATAATACTGCATTAAACTTGGGGGTGTGTATATTCTTTCAAATTAGTGTTTTGGGTTTCTTTGGACATATACACAAATGTGAAATTGCTGGGTCAGTCATTTTGAGGTACCTCCATACTATTTTCTATAGTCACTGCAATGGTCTGCATTCCCAGCAACAATACACTAGGATTCCCTTTTCTCCACATCCTCACCATCACTTACAATTTATTGATGTATCGACGATAGCCATTCTTACAAGTGTGAGTTTATATCTCCTTTTGATTTTAATTTGCATTTATCTGATGATTAGTGACATTGAGCATATTTTCATATGTCTATCGACCATAAATATGCCTTTATTGGAGAATTGTCTATTCAGATCCTCTGCCATATTTTTTAAATTGGATGTTTGGTTTATTTCATGTTGAGCTGTATGAGTTCTTTATAAATTTTATATAGTAACACCTTATAAGATGTATCACTGACAAATATTTCATCCATTAAGAAGGATGTCTTTTTGTTTTAATTTTTTCCTTTGCTGTGCCAAAACCTTTTAGTTTGAAGTAGTCGCATTTGTTTGTTTTTTTATCATTTTTATCACCCAATAATTTATATCAGAAAAAAATTTGCTGAGAAAAATATGAGATTATATTCTCTATGTAGGCTGATAAGGGATTAATGTTTTAGAGTCTTACATTCAATTTTTTAATCCATTTTGAGTTTATTCTTTTTTTCATTCATGTATATGGTTTTAGAAGATGATCTAGTTTCATTTTTTTTAGCTATCTGTCCAGTTTTATCCATACCATATATTGAATAAACTGTACTTACCCCATTGTACATTCTCTCCTACTTTCATATATTAATTGACCACATAGGCATGGATTTATTAATGGGCTCTCTGTATACCTCCACTGATCTATATATCTGTTATTATGCCAGCACCATGCTGCTTTGTTCACCAGATAGCCCTAAAGTGCAGTTTGATACCAGGTAGCAGGATAACTCCAACTTTGTTCTTATTTCTCAAGATGGCCGTGTCTATTCAGAAAGTTTTGTGATACCATGTAAGTATTTGGATTATTTATTTTAGTTCTCTGAAAAACACCATTTGCATTTTGATAGGAATTGCATTGAATCTACAGATTGCTTTGCCTATTGACATTTTAATGTTGTTAATTCTTCCTATCCATGAGCATGGTCTATCTTCCATTTATTTCTATCTTCTTCAATATCTTTCTTCAGTGTGTTATAGTTGAGTGCAGGTCTTTTACCTCCTAGGTTAAATGTATTCCTAGCTATATTATTTTGTATGCATTTGTAAATGGAATTGTTCTCTTAGTTTCTCTTTGTGGTAGTTCATAATTGTATAAAAATGCAACTGACTTATAGATATTTATTTTTATCCTGCTGTTTTACTGAATTTATTTATCTGTTCTAGTAGGTCTTTGGTGAAATCTTTAAGATATCATGCCGCCCTGGACGGCTTGGCTCAGTGGATAGAGTGTTGGCCTGTGGACTGGGGGCCCACGGGTTCGATTCTGGTCAAAGGCATGTGCTTGGGTTGTGGGCTTGGTTCCCAGTGGGGGGCGTGCAGGAGGCAGCCAATCGATGAATCTCTTACATCATTGATGTCTCTCTCTCCCCCTCCCTCTCTGAAATCAATAAAATATATATTTAAAAAATATATATCATGCCACCTGCAAATAATGGCAATTTTACTTTTTTTCTCCCCAACTCAGATGCCTTTTATTTTTTTCTTCTTGTTCAATTCCTGTGCCTAGGACTTCCAGCACTATGTTGCATAAAAGTGCTAAAAGTGGACATCTCTATCTTGTTCCTGACCTTAATGGGAGAGCTTTTTAGTTCTTCCCCATTGAACATGATGTTACCTGAGGGTTGCTGTATTTTATCAAATGCTTTTTCTGTACCTCTTGATATGATCATCTGATTTTTATCTTTCATTTTGTTTATTTGATGTTCATTGATTTTTCATGTTCATTAATTTGTGGCTATTGAGCCAACCTTGTATCCCAAAGATAAATCCCACTTGGTCATGGTGTGTGATTTTTTTTTTTAATGCATTGCTGAACTTGATTTGCCAATATTTTGTTGAGAATTTTTGAATCTATAGTTTCAGGGATATTGGCCAATCATTTTCTTTGTAGTGTCTTTATCTGTTTTGGATCAAGATAAGGCTCCTTTTGAAAAATCACGTTGGGAGTATTTTTTTTTTCCTTTTGAAATTTCGGACTAGTTTAAGATTGATAGGTGTTGGTTCTTCCTTGGATGTTTTGTAAAAGTCTCCTCTGAAGAACTTAGGTCCAGACTTTTGTTGGTTGGTAGTTTGTTTCCATTAGTGCTTTGATTTTGTTGGTTATATTCAGTCTGTTTAGATTGTCTGTTTCTCCTTGATTCAGTCTAAGAAGATTGTATGTTTCTAGGAATTTATGTATTTCTTAAATTGACCATTTTGTTGGCATGCAGTTATTCATAATATTTTCTTATAATTCTTTGTATTTCTGTGGTGTCTGCTATTACTTTATTTCCTGATTTTATTTCCTGGGACAGCTCTCTTTTTTTGATGAGTCTGGTTAAAGTTTTCTCAACTTTATTTATCTCTTAAAGAACTAATTATTGGATTCATTGTTCTTTGGTATTTTTTTTTTCTTTGGACTGTGTTTTATTTCTGCTGTGACCTTTATTATCTCCTTCCTCCAGTTCACTTTGGGTTTATTATTTCTTTATTCCCCGTTTCTTCAGATGTAACATTAAATTGTTTAGTTGATTTTTTTCTTATTTCTTGAGGTAGGCCTGTAGTGCTATGAATTTACCTCTTAGAACTGGTTTTGCTATATCCCATAGATTTATTTTTGTTGTATTATTTTTTTACATTTGTGTCAAGGTAATCTCACACAACATGTGGTCTAACATGTGGTCCATCTAAGACAGTATACCTTGTGCCCTTGTAAAAAATATATAATCTGCTGCTTTGGCATGAAATGTTCTTAAAATATCAATTAAATCAATCTTGTCTAGTGTGTCATTTAAGGCCACTCCTTCCTTCTTATTTTTTAAAATCTATTTTATTGATTTTTTTACAGAGAGGAAGGGAGAGGGATAGAGAGTTAGAAACATCGATGAGAGAGAGACATCGATCAGCCGCCTCCTGCACGCCCCCTACTGGGGATGTGCCTGCAACCAGGATACATGCCCTTGACCAGAATCGAACCTGGGACCTTTCAGTCTGCAGGCTGATGCTCTATCCACTTAGTCAAACCGGTTTTGGCCACTCATTTTTTCTTGATGTTGACCCTGGAAGATCTATTTTGTGATGTGAATAGAATGTTAAAGTCCCCTAATATTTGTGTATTACTGTTGATCTCTTCCTTTATGTCCATCAAGATTTGCTTTATATATTTAGGTGGTCCTATGTTGAGTGCATACATATTTACAAGGGTTATAATATCTTGTTTCATTCATCCCTTTATTAACAGGTAGTGTTTGTTTGTCCATTAGTATAGCATTTGTTGTAAAGTCTATTTTCTCATATTGCAACCCAAATTTATTTTACCTTTCCATTTGTATTAAATATCTCTTTCCACTCCTTAACCTTTAGTCTCTGTGTGCCTTTCAATCTGAAGTGGGTCTCTTATAGACTGTATATGTATTGGCAGTGTTTTCTTATCCATTCCCTATGTCTTTGAGGGAGCATTTAATCCATTGATATTGGAAGTGATTATTGATAAGTACATGTTTATTGCCATTTTATGATACAAAATTTTTCCCTCTTTTTATTTTTCTTTCTACTTAAAAAAATTATTTAACATTTCTTGTAATACTGGTTTGGAGTTTATGAAGTCTACCTTTTTTCATGCCTGGGAAGCTCTTTATTTCTCCTCCCATTTTCAATAAGAGCCTTACTGGGTAGCACAGTCTTGGTTATAGGGCCTTGCTTTTCATTATTTTGAATATTTCATACCTATTCTTTCTCCCTGAAATATTTCTACTGAGAAATCTGCTGATTGTCTTATGGGAGCTGCTCCATATACAACTGTCTTTTTCTTGCTGCTTTGAAGATTCTGTCTTTGTTTTTAAACTTTGCCATTTTATTATGATGTGTCTTGATGTTGGCCACTTTGGTTTCATCTTGTTTGGGACTCTCTGTGCACCTGGACTTGTGTAAGGATTTCCTTCAGCAGGTTAGGAAAGCTTTCAGTCATTATTTCTTGAAATAGATTCTCAATTCCTTGCTTTCTCTCTTCCCATTCTGGTACCCCTATGACACAGATATTGTCATGATTGATGTTGTCTCAGAGGTCCTTTAAACTACCCTCATTTTTTTTTTAATCTTCTTTCTTTTTGGTGCTTTGATGGGCTATGTTCTACTACCTTCTCTTCCAAATCACTGATTCTTATAATGTGCCTTTGATTCTTTATAGTGTATTTTCCATTTCAGATATTGCATTCTTCCTTTCTGATTAGTTCTTTTTCATTGTTTTTATGGCCTTTTTAATGCTTACTATCTTAGTGGACTTTCATTCTTTCCCTAATTTTCTTGAGCATCCTTACAGCCATTGTCTTCAGCTCTGTATCTGGAAGGTTAGTTGCTTTCATTTCATTTAGTTCTTTTTCTGCATATTGCCAAGACCCAATTCCAACATGTAATAATTACAAGAGCTTTATCAAAAGATTGATGAAATGGGGGCTCAACAAGGGCTGAGTCACATATGTAATTACCTGTTGGAGTGGCTAATAGGCACATCCCCAAACCTGAATAGGATGATTGCTTGCTGCCAGACAGCTCAGGACATCTTAACCTACATGTTATTGCCTCCTGTTGGCCAAACACCTGAATAGCTGTAGGCTATTCCCCAATCTGACAATGCTTCTGTAAACCCTACCCTTTGAAGTTTATGTCTCCACCTTGCCATAGGAAAAATTGTGTTAATAAAAAGCACGTGGTCTTGAGTCAAGGAGATCCTTTATTTTTATTTTTTATTTTATTAATTTTTATACATATCCCTCCATTACCCCCCTCCCCCCAGGCATACCCCAACCACCCCAGTGTCTATGTTCATTGGTTATGCTTACATGCATGCATACAAGTCCTTTGATTGATCTCTTATCTATGTCACCTAACCTTAATCTTCCTGCTGTAATTTCATAGTCTGTTTGAAGCTTTACTGCCTCTATATCTACCCTTTTGTTCATCAGTTTATAATGTTCTTTATTATGCACAAATGAGTGAGATCATGTGATTCTTCTCCTTCATTGACAAGCATATTTCACTAAGCATAAGGCTCTCCATTTCCAACCAGGTTGCTGCAAATGGAAAGAATTCCTACTTTTTAATGGCAGCATAGAATTCCATTGTGTAGATGTACCACAGTTTTCTGATCCACTCATCTGCTGACGGGCACCTAGACTGTTTCCCAATTGTAGCTATTGTAAATTGTGCTACTATGAACATAGGGGTGCATAAATCCTTTCTGATTGATGTTTGTGATTTCTTAGGATAAATTCCTAAGAGTGGGATAACAGGGTCAAAAGCGAGATCCATTTTTAGTTTTGTGAGGAAACTCCATACTGTTCTCCACAGTGGCTGCACCAGTCTGCATTCCCACCAACAGTGCACAAGGGTTCCTTTTTCTCCGTATCCTCTCCAACACTTGTCATTTGTTGATTTGTTGATGATTGCCATTCTGAACAGTGTAAGATGGTATTGCAGTGTCCTTTTGATTTGCATCTCTCAGATGATTACTGACTTTGAACATGTTGTCATGTGTCTCTTGGCCTTCCTTCTGTCATCTTTCGAAAAGGTTCTATTTAGGTCCATTGCCATTTTTTATTGGATCTTTTATCTTCCTTTAATTAAGTTGTATAAGTTGGCTGTAGATTTTGGAGATTAAACCTTTATCAATGATAACATTTGCAAATATGTTCTCCCATACATTGGTCTTTCTTGTTGTTTTGTTGATGGTTTCTTTTGCTGTGCAAAAGCTTTTTATTTTGATGTAGTCACATTTGTTTATTTTTTCTTTAGCTTCAATTGCCTTTGGAGCACTATCAGTGAAGAAATTCTTTCTACATATATTTGAGATTGTGCTGCCTGTGGATTCCTCTAGTATTTTTATGGTTTCCCTTCTAATGTTTAAGTCATGTATCCATTTTGAGTATATTTTAGTATTTGGTGTAAGTTGGTAGTCCAGTTTCATTTCTTTGCATGTATCCGTCCAATTTCCCCAAACCATTTATGGAAGTGGCTATCTTGGCTCGATTGTATGTTCATGCCTCCGTTTTCAAATATTAGTTGAGCATAGTGGTTAGGGTGGATATCTGGGTTCTCTATTCTATTCCATTGGTCTATATGTCTGTTCTTGTGCCAGTACCAGGCTGTTTTGAGAACAGTTGCTTTGTAATATAACTTGAAATCTGGTATTGAGATCCCACCTACTTTATTCTTCTTTCTCAGAATTGTTGTGGCTATTCATGGTCTTTTTGTTCCAGATGAATCTATGAACAATTCTTTCTAGGTCTGTGAAATATGTCATTGGTATTTTAATGGGTAGTGCATTGAATCTATAGATTGCTTTGGGTAGTATGGATATTTTAATAATGTTGATTCTCCCAATCCATAAGCATGGTATGCTCTTCCATCTGTTGACATCTTCCTCTATCTCTTTTTTCAGTGTCCTGTAGTTTCCTACATATAGGTCTTTTACCTCTTTTGTTAGGTTTATTCCTAAGTATCTTAATTTTTTTTTTTTGGTGCGATGGTAAATGGGATTGCTGTTTTAGTCTCTCTTTCTGTAATTTCACTATTAGTGTATAGAAATGCCACAGACTTCTTAGCATTAATTTTGTATCCTGCTACATTGCCAAATTTATTAAGTCAGTTAGTTTTGGGATAGAGTCCTTTGGGTTTTTTATGTACAATATCATGCCATCTGCAAATAAGGACAGCTTTACTTCTTCTTTTCAAATTTGGATGCCTTTTATTTCTTCTTCTTGTCTAATTGCAATGGCTAATACTTTCAGTACTATGTCGAACAGGAAAGGTGACAATGGGCATCCCTGTCTTGTTCCTGTTCTTAGGGGAAATGGTTTTAGTTTTTGCCCATTGAGTATGATGTTAGCTGTGGGTTTATCATATATGGCTTTTATGATGTTGAGGTATGATCCTTCTATTCCCACTCTGCTGAGAGTTTTTATCAAGAAAAGGTGTTGGATTTTGTCAAATGCTTTTTCTGCATCAATTGATATGACTATGTGATTTTTATCTCTCAATTTGTTTATGTGATGCATCATGTTTATTGATTTGCAGATATTGTACCATCCCTGCATTCCTGGAATGAATCCTACATGGTCATGGTGTACAGTCTTTCTGATGTACTGCTGGATACGATTTGCGTGAATTTTGTTGAGGATTTTGGCATCTTTGCTCATGGGAGATATTGGCCTATAATTCTCTTTTATTGTGTTTTGGTATTAGGGTGATGCTGGCTTCATAGAAGGTGTTTGGAAGTGTTCCTTCTTCTTGAATGTTTTTGAATACTCTGAGGAGGATAGGTTTTAATTCTTCCTTGAATGTTTGGTAAAACTATCCTGTGTAGCCATGTGGTCCCAGGCTTTTATTTTCTGGAAGCTTTTTGATGACTGCTTCAATTTCTTCCATAGTTATTGGACTATTGAGATGTTTAGATTCCTCCTTGTTGAGTTTTGGAAGGTTATGTTCTTCTAGGAAAAAGTCCATTTCTTGCAGGTTGTCCAATTGGTTGGAATAGAGTTGTTCATATTATTTTTTAAGAATCTTTTGTATTCCGGCTGGGTCTGTTGTTATTTTTCCTCTTTCATTTCTGATTTTGTTTATTTGGGTCTTCTCTCTCTGCTTCTTGGTGAGCCTGGCCAGAAGTCCATCAATCTTGTTTATCCTTTCAAAGAACCAGCTCTTGGTTTTGTTGATCTTTTTAATTGTTTCTTTGGTCTCCACGTTGTTTATCTCCGCTCTGATCTTCACTATTTTCTTCCTTTTGCTTACACTGTGCTTTTCTTGTTGCTCTCCTTCTATCTCTTTGAGTTGTAGGGTTAGGTAATTTATTACCATTGTTTCCTGTTTTTTGCAGTAGGCTTCTAGGGCTATGAACTTCCCTCTCAAGACTGCTTTCACTGTGTCCCATAAATTATGTATTGTTGTGTTGTCATTGTCATTTGTTGACATGATGTTTTTTATTTCTTCCTTCATCTCTCTGGTTACCCAGTCGTTGTTTAATAGCATGCTGTTTAGTCTCCATGTGTTTGATTTATTTCTATTGTTTTTATTATAGTTGATTTCCAGTTTTCTGCCACTGTGGTCTGAGAAAATGCTTGATATGATTTGTATCTTCTTGAATTGGAAGAGACTTTTCTTATGAGCCAACATATTATCTATCTTTGAAAATGACCCATGTGCACTACAGAAGAAAGTATATTCTGTGGCTTTGGGGTGAAACGTTCTGAATATGTCAATTCCATCTCGTCTAGTGAGTCATTTAGGATTGATGTTTCTTTCCTGACTTTTTGTTTAGAAGATTTGTCCAGTGGTGACAGTGGGGTATTAATGTCTCCTACTATGATTGTATTGCTGTCAATTTCTCAGTTAATACCCTCCAGGAGGTTTTTTTTTTTAATTATTTAGGTGCTCCTCTATTGGGTGCATATATGTTTACCAGAGTTATTTCTTCTTGTTGGATTGTTCCCTTTAGTATTATGAAGTGGCCTTCTTTATCTCTTGTTATGTCCTTCACTTTGAGATCTCATTTGTCAGATATAAGTATTGCAACCCCAGCTTTTTTTTTTCATTTCCATTTGCCTGAAATACCATGTTCCATCCCTTCATCCTCAATATTTGTGCATCTCTTTTCCTGAGCTGGGTTTCTTGTAGACAGCAGATATGTCGATCATGTTTTCTTATCCAATCGATTACCCTATGTGTCTTGATTGGAGCATTTAATCTATTTACATTTAAAGTTATTATTGATAGGTATTTATCTGTAGCCATTTTTAGTCTTTAGCCCAGAGTTCCTTCTTCCCTTACTATTTCTTTTTATTACAGCAGACCCTTTAACATTTCTTGCATTGCTGGTTTGGTGGTAATATATTCCCTTAGTCCTTTTTTGTCTGTGATGCTTCTGATTTCTCCTTCAATTTTGATTAAAAGCATTGCAGGGTACAGTATTCTTGGACTCAGACTCTTCCTTTGCATGACTTAGTATATTTCATTCCATTCAATTCTGGCCTAATGAGTTTCTGTTGAAAAATCAGGAGCTAGTCTTATGGGGGTTGCTTCGTAGGTAACTTTCTGTTTCTCTCTAGCTGCTTTTAAGATTCTTACTTTGTCGTTGGTATTTGGCAATTTAATTATAATGTGCCTCGGTGTCGGTTTTGTGGGGTTCATTTTGCTTGGGACTGACTCTGTGAGCTTCTTGGTATTGTGTGGGTTTTTTCTATCCTATAGTGGGGAAATTTTCTGTCATTATTTCTTCGAATGGGTTCTCTAATCCTTGTTCAGTTTCCACTCTTTCTGGATCCCCAATTATGCAGATATTGTTGTTTTTTTCTCATGTTATCCCAAAATTCCCTTAGGCTCTCCTATTGCTTTTTAAATTTTTTTTTTCTAGAAGCTGCTGTACTTGGGTATTTTTTCCTACCATGTCTTCCAGCTCACTGATGTGGTCCTCTGCTTCTTCTATTCTACTTTTGATGCTTTCTATTGAGTTCTTTAAAACAGTGATGTCATTTTTTATTTCTTCTTGCATTTCTCCTTGCTTCTTCTTCATTTCTTCTTGGGTCTTCTTCATTTCCTCTTGGCTCTTACTCATATTGTCAAATTTGTCTTCCATTCTTTTCATCCACCTTATGATCATTTCTCTGAACTCTTTCTCTGGCAGGCTTATTTCTGCTTCTATTTAATTTACTTCCTTTTCTGATGATACCTGCCTATCTGTCGGATGCGGGCTGTCTCTTCTTCTGCCATGGTCTTTCTTGTCCGGGTGTCTGGTTTTGTAGTTCTCTCTCCTACGTTGATTCAAAGGCACAAACTACAACACGACCCAGTACAGCACACAAGGCACTGAACAGAAATGTATTTATGATGTTAGTAATCACCAATAAGGTGACCACCAAAGAAAGACAAATTAGGGGTAAGTAGAGAAAGAAGAGGAAGAAAATGAGGGAAAAAAAAGGAAAGAAGTGTCAAAATCCCATTGGGAGATGGAGAAAGAAAAAAATAATAATTGAACAAAAAATTAAATAAAATAAAATAAAAATTAGACGACAAATGAGAAAAGAGAAAGATAAACAAATTCAGAGAGAAAAGAAAGCAGATAAGAGAGAAAAGTGGAACAAAATATAGTTTTCAGGAGAAAACTCCAATAGAACAGTCACTAATCCCAAAAGGCCAGCAACCAGAACCTAGAGATTAATACATACTAAAAATAACAACTGGTATCGAGGGAGGTGAGGGAAAAGAGTGGTAAAAAACAAAGTGAGCAAGAAGCAAAATAAAACAAGTAGAATAAGGTAAAACAATCTCACGAAAAAGTACAAAAATCATTGTAATCACTATTCAGGCAAATAGCAACAAAAGGACATAGAGAAAAACAACTCTTTGGCTTGTGAGTAGGGGATTTGAAATTAGATATATAAGTGGGGTGAAATTTTCACCAAGTAAAGAGAAAGAATTGGGAGAATCTAAAGTTGGAAAAGGAAAAGAGAAACAAGACAACAAAATGGGGAAAGTTAGGAGGAAAGTGTTGGCATAAAGGTAGAGTTGAGATGGAGTAAAATTATGCTAAAGGAAAGATGAAAATAGAATGTAGAACTCTAATCCTGAAGTAAAATAAAGAGAAAACAAAATGACACTTTGTTGTTGTTTTTTTTCCCAGAAGGGTAAAATACTAGTAGTAATAATACTGGTTGAAAACAAAAATGTAATAATTATATAGGTAAAATCAATTGAGGTTGAAAGAAAAAATTGTTTTTTAATTAAAATGTGTAAAAATGAAAAATAAAAAAAAATTTAAAAGGAAAAGCAAAAAAAATAGAACGGTCATTCACTTCCACTATTATTCTGCTTGGCACTCATGTTTCCCAGTAGGGAAGGTATTGCAGTTCCCTGTGTTGCACTGTTGGACTTTTAATCTCTTTGTTCTTTTGTGGTTATGCTAGAGTCAATTTGTGCGTCATCCATTGGGTGGCAGTGTTTTGGTATTGACCTCTGAGACAAAGCACAGGACCTCTCTAGGCTGTGCTCAGATCCTGCTACTCTGTGGTTCTCAAAACCAGTTTGTGGGTATTTTGCAGCCGGGACACTGTAATAACTCCCAGGCTGTCCCTCTGCCTCAGATCAAAACGAGTCGTTTTCCAGAGCTCCCCTCTGTCAACAGCTCCAAGAGTTTGCCTCCACACTTAGGGATCACGCCCTGCCCCACCTCCTCGGACCTCTCCAGAGGCAGCTTTCCCGCAGCCCGGTTCCCACAGTGTGCGCGTCTCTGTTCTGAGGGGCAGGAGACCTCACCTTTTCCTAGGTGAAATCTGACCTTTCCGTGTGCTGTGTGGATCTCTGAATCCACCGCGTGTCTGCGCTGATTGGAGAGCGGTGTTCTGGGTCCCTGGCTTTTCAGTGGGTGCTTCAACCGGAGCTTTAAGATTGTTGCAGATATCCACCTCCCTCTGCAAGATGGCGCGGTCTCCGCGTTTGTGCTCGTGGCTCCGGCCGACAAAAACCCTGTGGCAGTGGGGCTGCCTGGCCAGGAGAGCCCCGTCCAGCAGTTCCCCGCCTTCTCCTGGAGGATAACTGACTCTTAACTTGCCAAGAAACACTCCCAGTGCGACTCTCAGCTGCTCTCTCTCCCTCTGCCCAGAGACAAAGCTCCAGACACCTCCCTCTATCCGGCCACCATTTTTTTCTCTCCCAAGGAGATCCTTTAGCTCCTTTAGCTGAAGCTCCTCTGACCCCTGATGCCTTTCAAAATTATCTTTCATCCTTGGACTCCTACTTAATCTATGCACACCCTTTCTCCAGATTGCTGAACCCTTCGTAATGCTGGGACAAGAACCCTGGCAGGTATTTCTCCTATTTGGCATTCAGGGAATGTTCCTTGGTCTTCACATTTTGCCTGCCTCTTTCTGTTTCTGAGTATTACGTAGATCTGCTACATCTTCCATTTCTGATAGGGTGGACTTATATAATAGGTTTTCTGTGGGTCTCACGGATGCAGTCTCCCCGATCACTTCAATTAGGTGTTCCAGGAGTTTTTCATGTGTTGCTTATGTGAGTCTTACAGTTGTAGTTGCATCTTGATTGATGCTGGCCTGTCAGGTTGGCTGGCTGTGAGAACTGACACAAATCACAGTGTATGAGCTGCTTTGTGAGCATTGGCCACATGAAGTAGAATTTTCCTTAGCAGATTCTGTCTGCCAAGATCTCTCTTTGAGAGTGGTGCTGGAGGAACTAATTGGGTTGTGCTCTAATGTGGTCTGAAAGCCATCACTTGGTATGATTTTGATTTTTAGGGGCCTCTTGGGAGGGACTCTGGTGTAAGTCAATGTCAGAAGCTGCCATTGGGCTACCTGTTAGCAGCTGTAAAGTGATCCACAGTTTGTGGCTGCCTCTCCTGGGTCTGGAGCGGGTTGGGAAGTGCCAAACTGCATGCCAAGACTGACTCCCACCAGTACCAAGCCTGGGGAAGGTTCAGCAAAAGTGCCCTGTGATTTACCTCTACCTCCTGGCTGGCTGTTAGGCTCAGTCGCTTAAAAAGCCTCTGGCAATATGTGAGTTGCATGAGGTAGGTTATCAGTGAATCACTAGGTAGGGGCGAGTGTTTTTCACAAACTTGATAGAAATTCAAACTTAGTGCCAGTGCTAGGTCTGAGGCCACTCTGCAAAATCTCAGGGTACACCAAGGCCAACTCTCAACTCCAAGGGGCCCATAGACCTTTGAGATGGGGAGTCATTAGGTTGAAGCCCGAAGAGTTCATATAAGCTAAAACAAAGTAACATATTTTTTTGTGGAGGGGCAGTGGGGGAGGGGCTCTGCATGGGAAATATGGCATCAGTTGGTGTGTGTGGTGGGGGGAGAAAAATGGCTCACTCTAGAACCACAAAGCTCAGTCTTTCCTTGTGCATTTCTGATACCCAGAGTCTGCCAGAACCACCTTGAGAGCCTTCCAAGAAAACTGCACCATAGGCTCCAAATGATCTCAGCTAACTGATTCCTCCACAGAGTGTGAGCTTCATAGGGCAGGGCCACAGGGAGTCAGTAGGATGGGCCTAATGGATTGCTCAATTCTGATGATGTGTGGAAGGCATGCTTGACCAAGCAAAAATGGCATCTGTGGGCAGTGTTCAAGAAGGACTATGCACAGTGACATTGGCCGCTGTCCCTCTAGCTTTCTCCTCAAAACCACATAATCTAGTGTCTCCCTTTATGACTTCATTCTGCTCTCAGTTGCTGTCTCTCTGCCAGAGCCCAGGGTGAATGGCCAGAAATGAGATTTTGTTTGCTGACCTTTAAGAGGACTCATCAGTTTCTAGCCATCTCCTGTCTCACCCTGACAGACAGAATCCTTGCTTATATCCACAGACAGATTTTATGTGAGCTCTTTTTCCTGGCACTGGTGCTGCAGGCTGGGGAGCTAGGTATGGAATTGAGACCTCTGGCTCCAAAGGGAGGCCTTTTGCAGCTGATACATCACTCTGGATTCTCCACTGCTGTACATGGGAGTGGGGTCAGCAATTTTTGTGTCTTTGCTCTTTATACCAGTTTGGACATGGCTTCTTCTGCGAATCCTTAGTCATAAGACGTTTGTTCAGCTAGTGCTCAGTTGATTGTTCAGATTAATTGTTCTACAATTTAGTTGAAATTCCACTTTGGTCCTGGGTAGAGGTGAGTATAACTTCCCCTTTCTCTGCCACCACTTTGCATCCTCTTGTATTTCCATTTTCTAACTCCTCCCTATTGCAACAAACATCACCAACTGACTTAGAGGTTATCCCTATATTCAGAAGTTGAAGGAAGGGTAAAAATTCAGTTGGGTCCACTGATTACGGAACAGAACAGTCTAACAGAACTCTTATCACTGATACAAAAGTTCTATATTTGTGCTGTACACACTGCTGTATTCACTATTCACGTGCAACTATTGAGCACTTCCAAGGGGGTTATTGAGACTGAGAGAATAAATTTTCAACTTCGTTTTTTACTAATTTACATAGTTACATATGACTAGTAAATACCATATGAGTGGTCTCAACAGAGTAAGTCTCTTCTGCTGGTGGACCATTCTCAAACAAAACCCGCTCTATGTGACTGTTTGTTTTTGTTTTTTTAAATAATTGACAGGTATCACCAATGTAATGCATAAGTGATGAATACTTCTCAGAGAATTGAGGATCTTTAAGATATTCAAATCTTAGCATTAATTTGCCCAGATTGTTTGCATCCTCTCCACTGTTATATTACCTTTCTCATAGGCCTTAAACCAAATTTGATAGTTGAATTTTGCTACGATATGGCATGAATTCATGCTTTAGTGTCTAAACCAGAGAAATAATCACAACCATTGATGAGGAAAATGTTTCACAGTCTAAACCAAACTTTCACCTGAATTGTTAGAACAAATGAATCCCAAAGAGTGTTCATATATCAATTTGCTATTTATTTTCTAAATATGAGGTAAAATTCAGTTCTCTTGCCTACTAAAAAAACGTTGCCTAACTATAGAACACAACGTACAAATAGTCCTCTGCCTCTGATATATTTATTTATAAAATCTTTATTGTTGTGAGTGTTACAGATGTCCCCGCTTTTCCCCCCATTGCCCTCTTCCACCTGATTTCCATCCCCACCCTAGGCCTTCACCACCATATTGTTTGTGTCCCTAGGTAATGCATATATGGCATACTGGTTCTTCAGTTAATCTCTTCCCACCCCCTCCCCTTCTCTCTGAGATTCGTCAGTCTATTCCATGTTTACATGACTCTGATTCTATTTTATTCATCAGATTATTTTGTTCATTAGTTTCCTTGTTCATTTATTTTGATTTTTAGATTAAATTGTTTTTAGATATGTATTTATTGGGCTTTTATTGTTCATATTTTTTTATCTTTTTCTTTTTACCCTTGTTGTTCTTCTTCCTCTTGTTGTCATTGTTGTTTTTGTTCTTCTTCTTCTTTCTCCTCTCCTCCTCCTCCTCCTCCTTCTCCTCCTTCTCCTCCTCCTCCTCCTCTTCCTCCTCCCCTGCCCTTCTTCTTCTTAAAGAATAAAGAATACCCTTCAACATTTCATGCAATACTGGCGTGGTGATGATGAACTCCTTTAGTTTTTCCTTATTTGTGAAGCTTTTTATCAGATCTTCAATTCTAAATGATAGCTTTTCTGGGTAAAGTAATCTTGGTTGTAGGTTCTTACTATTCATCACTTTGGGTATTTCTTGCCACTCCCTACCGGCAAATAAAGTTTCTGTTGAGAAATCAGCTGACATTTATACCGGCTCGCCATTGTGCGTAACTAAGTGCTTTTCTGTTGCTGCTTTTAACATTCCCTCTCTGTCTTTAAACTTTGGCAGTTTCATTTTGATGTGTCTTTGTGTGAGTGTCTATGAGTTCCTATTGATTGGCACTCTCTGGGATTCATGGATCTCTAAGTCTATTTCTTTCAACAGGTTGGGGAAGTTTTCTGTCATTATTTCTTCAAATAGGTTTCAATATCTTTCTCTATCTCTCTTCTCCTTCTGGCATCCCCATAATGTGAATGTTTATATGCTTGAAGTTCCAGAAGCTTCTTACACTATCTTCATATTTGTGGTTCTTTGATTGAGTGATTTTTTTTAACCCTGTCCACTAATTCACTGATTTGATCCTCAGTTTCCCCTAATCTCCTGTGTATTCCTTCCAATGTGTTATTTGTACTATGTCATTCTTCATTTCTGTTATAGAGTTACTATATCTTTTCTCAAGTTGTTGAGCATCTTTACCATCATTACTCTGAATTTTATATCCGATAAATTTCTATCTCCATTTCATTTATCTGTTCTTCCAGAGAATTCTCTTCTTTCATTTGGGGGTTATTCCTTTGTCTCCTCATTTTAGTTGCCTGTTTGGGTTTGTAACTATGTATTAGGTAGTTCTGCTATGCCTCTCAATCTACAGTGCAGGACAATGTCAAATGCTCTTTCTGATTAATTAGATCGGGCAAAGACTCAAAGCCTCCAAAGACCGCCTCTGCCTGTAGACTGATAGGATTCCATCCTGAATTTCACTCAGGCAATCACCCACAGGTGTGATGAGATTTTTTTTCAACATGGTGGGGCAATTTCTTTTGCCTGGAGGCTAATTGTTATTCTCATTCTCTTAATGGGCTTCAGAAACCCAGCACTGCAGGGCAAGGTGCTTTTAAGAGGGTGGGTCAACTGTTTTCCCCTCAGGCAAAGCTGCCTGTATACCAAATGTCTGCATGAGAAAGGTGACCTCCACAGGATGCTGGAATGACTCAATACAGGAAACTGGGGTGTCTGCCTTCTGAGCTTTAATCCCAGATCCCCTGATCCTGGCTTCTGCTCACAGAGTACCAGTACACTCTGCCCTCCCTCTGCCAGAGCACAAGGTGTGTAGCTTCACAGGGAATTTTGTACATTGGCCCTTTAAGATGGTGCCTGAATTTCCAGCCATCTCTCCCTGGCCATCAGCAACCAGCTACTTTTCACAGCCAAATAGTATGTGGGTACCCTTCTCAGTTCTGTTGCTCTCTGCTGCGGCGGGGGGTGGGATGGTGGGGTGGTGGGGAAGCTTGGGGATTAGACCCCAGAGTTCTCAGTGGAAATCCCCCACAGTTGAGATATTTCTCCAGAATTCCAGTTGCTCTCTAAGGGAACCCGGCCAGCCCTTTTGCGCCTTTACCTCTCCTACCAATCTCTATGCGGTCTCCACTTTCTGACCTTGGTTATTAGGGCCCTCTCTGGAGAGACTTCTATTAATTATTCAGGAAGTTTCTTTTTATGTATTTTAGTTGTAATTCCAGTTTGGTCCTGGGAGCATGTCAGTGCAGCATCCACTCACTTTGCTGCCATTTTTTAATCTTGAGACTGGATCCTTTTAATTGGAAGAACTTTTCTTCAAAAAGTCTCTGATACAGTTTCAGCAGAAACTCACATCTGTGCCTGAACCTCTCTCCCATTAAGTCCATGCATTAGCTGACATGAAGAAATTCCAGTGAATTCCTGTCTATCTTCATATTCGTGGATCCTTTTTTCTTCTTGCTCTTTTGATGGGGTGTTTTTTGCTTCCTCATATTCCAAATCATTGATTTGATTCTCAGAAGCCTCTAGACTACCTTTGAATCTGTGTAGATTATTCTTTATTTCAGTTAGTGTATGCTTAATTTCTCACTGGCCCTTTTTCGTGTCTTTGACATTGTCCCTGCCATTCTTGTAAGTCTTACTAAGTCCCTTGAACCTCTCATTAAGATCCTTGAGCATCTTTATAACCAGTGTTTTGAACTTCTGTTTACTTCCATTTCATTTAATTCTTCTTTGTAATTTAATAAATCTTTAAGGTTCAGATTATTACAATTGTTCATCTCCCCCCCTCATAGTTCCCTCCACCCAGGTCCCACCCCACCCTCTGCCCTTACCTCCCCCTCAATGTCCTCATCCATAGGTATATGATTTTTGTCCAGTCTCTCTTGCACCCCCCCTCACCCCTTTCCCCCTGAGAATTGTCAGTCCACTCCCTTTCTATACCCATTATTCTATTATATTCAGCAGTTTAATCTGTTCATCAGATTTTTAATTCACTTGATTTTTAGATTCACTTGTTGATAGACATGCATTTGTTGTTCATAATTTTTAGGTGCTGCTTGTTCTTCTTCCTCTTCTTAAAGAGTACCTTTCAGCATTTCATATAATACTGGTTTGCTATTGATGAACTCCTGTAGCTTTTTCTTATCTGTGAAGCTCTGTATCTGACCTTCAGTTCTGAATGACAGCTTTGCTGGGTAGAATAATCTTGGTTGTAGGTTCTTGCTATTCATTACTTTGAATATTTCTTGCCACTCCCGTCTGGCCTGCATCATTTCTGTTGAGAAATCAGCTGACAACCGTATGGGTGCTCCCTTGTAGGTAATTAACTGTTTTTCTCTTGCTGCTTTTAATATTTCTCTCTTTGTCTTTTGCTCTTGGTATTTTAATTATGATGTGTCTTGGTGGGGTCCTCTTTGGATTCTTTTTGTTTGGGGTTCTGTGTGCTTCCTGGACTTACTTGTAAGTCTATTTCTTTCACCAGGTGGGGGAAGTTTTCAGTCATTATTTCTTCAAGTAGGTTTCCAGTATCTTGCTCTCTCTCTTCTTCTGGAACCCCCATAATTCTGATGTTCATATGCTTGAAGTTGTCCCAGAGGCTCCTTACACTATCTTTCAATTTTTGGATTCTTTTTGCTTTTTGCTTTTCCAGTTGAGTGTTTTCAACTTCTTTGTGTTTCAAATCTTTGACTTGATTCTTGCATTCCTCTAGTCTGCTGTTAGGTCTCTGTATAATATTTTTTATATCACTCAGTGTATGTTTAATTTCTAGTTGGTCCTTTTCAATCTCCTCTTGGGTTTCACTAAATTTATCCATCTTTTCTAGGAAATTCTTGAAAAACCTTAAAACCGTGGTTTTGAACTCTATATCCAGTCTTTTTTTCCCCTTCATGTCTTTTGCTTGTGATCTGTTCCTTTGTCTCTGCATTTTCACTGCTTCCCTGAGTTGGTAGAGTAGCTTTGTGTGCTAGCTGTCCTGTATGGTCCAGTAGCTCCACCTCCCCAGTTACCTGAGGTGGACTCTTTTGGTGCACCCCTTTGTGGACTGTGTGTATAGCCTTGTTGTAGTTAAGTCTTGATTGTTGTTGGTATCACTGGGGGGAATTGACCTCCAAGCCAGTTGGTGGTGAAGATCAGCTATGTCAATGCCGGGGAGAACTTCTGTGCTGGACTCAGCCTTAAGACTTGCAAGATTGCAAAAGCCCCTGTGCTAGGCTTGAGTGTGGTGGAGTCTCAGGGCTGAGCAGACAGCCTTGGCTTCCAGTCATCCCTGCCCTACACGCGGCCCCTGCATCCCTTTCTGTGCATAGTCACGTTCACACACCTTCAGACCTCTGCCTTTCTGGCTCCCCTGAGTTTCCGTGCACTCTGGGGACCCATATGAGTCTAGGTCCCCAGGATCTCTCCCAAAACTGGGGTTCAGTGCAGTCCAACATGAATTTCAGCGCAGTTGGAAGGTTCTGTCTTCCTCTCGCTGGAGAAAGCCAGTGGCACAATCAGCAGTCAGTTCTCTCTGCGCACACTTTCGCACACACCTCCACACCTCTGTCTTTGCGGCTCCTCTAAGTTTCCCTGCATTCCTCCCTTTTCACAACAGTCCAAACTCCCCTGTATGAGTCTTTCCCAGAACTGGGGTTCAATGCAGCCAGAAGTGGGGTTCAGTGCAGTCAGAAGTTTCCATCTCCATCCTGCTAGAGGAAGGCAGCCAGGCCCTCCACCACCTATCCTCTCCAGGTGCACGTCTCTGTACCTCAGCTTTTTGCAGCTCCTCTGAGTCTCCCTGAGCCCCTCTCTTTCCTTCTAGCTGTAGAATTTCCACTCAGCCAGCCTTCCTATGGTCCTGAATGATGTCTGTTCTGTCTTTTAGTTGTAGTTTTGAAATTGTTGTGCGAGGCAGCAGTTTAGGTGTTCACCTATGCCGCCATCTTGGTTTCTCTCCCATTTAATTCTTTTTCTGAAGATTTCTTCTGCTCTTCCCACTGTAAAATGTTTCTTTGTCTCCACATTTTTCTTTTTCTCTGTGTTTGTCCCTATATAATTAGGTAGAGCTGCTGCTTCTCCTGGAATTGGTAGAGTGGCCTTGTGTAATAGTTGTCCTGTGGGGCCCAGCGGCTCTGCCTCCCCAGTAACCTAAGCTGGGAACTTTAGGTGGGCTCCTGTGTGGGTTGTGTGCACAGTCTTGTTATATTTGAGCCTTGATTGATGTTGGCATCACTGAGAGGAATTGGCCTCCAGGTCAACTGGCTATGTGGACCATCTTCAACTACAGTGGAAGAACTGCTGTGCAGGAGATACCCCTATGGATTAGGACTTGCTTCAGTGGAGCTTTGGTGCTCACTGAGTCTGCACCTTGAGTGTGTCACTTGTGGATGTGTTAGAGTTGTAATCTGGTATGGTCTGAAGTTGTCCACCAGGTAACACTGTCTTTGGCGTCTCCCAGGAGGTGCAAAGGCAACCACTGCCTGGGGCCACTCTGAAGGAGCTATAGAGGGATCAACAGATGTCTGCTAAATCTGTTGGTCTAAGAAGTACCCAGGTGAGGCCAAGCTATGACACAAGGCAGGCTGGTGCCAGAGTCAGGCCTTGGGTCTTTTCAGATTTGGGGCATGCTTGTTTGAGAGATTTTTAACAAATTCTGAAACCTGAGCCAGGACAGGACATTCATATGGAACATTTACTGCAAACAGCTTGGGTGGAGCTGCTAATTGTATGGGGCAGGGTAATCACCAGGGTAGAGTGAACAGTATGAGCCAGGCTGATGGAAACTCAGATATGGCTGTTAGTCAGCTCTGTGATGGGAGAGGTCTCAGCATAGGAACAGTGACATCTGTAAACACTCCTGCCTGGGAGAAAGCCACTCCCAAATTCTTGCTACGATGCCAGACAATGCAGTTGATCCTCTTATGTCCCTGGATACTCCTAAGCCACTGCCCAGCACTGGGGCTCAGAGGGAGTGAGTCCATATAAGTTTATGTGCTGGCCCTTTAAGAGGACCTGCTTGAGTCTCCAGGAGACTCTGTGTCACTCAGACACAATGCCCACTTTAGTTATGGGAACTTCTCTTCCCAGGTCTGGAGCCCTGGGCCGGGGGTCTGTTGTGGGGCCGCTCCCCTTGCTTCTCACAGGAGGCCTCTGTGGGTGAGCTGTCCCTCCCAATGAAAAATAACGCCACACGTGGTTGTTGCCCCAGCTAGTTCCATGCTGGATATCAGTCTCAACATGCTTTCTTCTTTACTTGTCTAATTGTAAGACTTCCATTCAGCTAGATTTCAGGTGGTTCTGAATGATGGTTGTTTTGTATTTTAGCTGTAATTTTGATGTGGTTGTGGGAGGTGGAGAGTAACGGTGTTTACTTACATTGCAATCTTTGTTCTGTCTTGCCCCTGATATATTGCTATATTCTGTAAGACATCAAGTGTTCAAAAAACCCACAGAGGCAAAATTTTATTTCTGAAACAGAAACACTGCAGGAGGTATTGCTTTTAGTAAACATCTTGATTATTACCTCTTTACTACAATCAATGCCTTTCTATTAATTTATTTAAATGGGGAAGGAGGATGCTACATTTAGATTCAAATTTGTTGCTCTACTTCGTTTCTTTGTAAATTGCCACACCTCTTGCAATCGCTGTGTAAGTTACCCTATAACATCTTCTTGTGACTGTAATCACATGTCTCTGATTGAATCCTCACATATCATTGTTTCCTTCCCATACTAAAAGGAAAATGGAACTGAGGAGAGGGATTATAAACACCTCTTGCTTTTGTGAAAACAAAAGCTAATTTTTTCACAGTTAATTTTGTAGCAACTTTAATTATTTTTAAATTAATCTGACTGTTTTGGTCAACCATTTCAATCTATACTTCATCTAAATGTTCTCCCTGGGTGTGTAGTTCAGGGTCATCTGTTTTTGAATAAGCAGAGCTTCTTTCATCACATCCAGACCCAGCACAATCAAGAAATCACTCATTGTCTCCATTCCATAGCCGCTAGGGAATGACCCTTTATCTCACAAATGCAGATAAATTTTGGAGGCCGAGACTTTAAGCTATCTATTTCCCTCTCCTTTCTCTTTTATACTCTCTCAACATATTTTCCTATTGCAGAATGCATTTAGACTCTCTTAGTCACCCTGTCTGTAGAGTCCCATACAGAATATTTAAAATGAAACAAGGCTATACTGCAATATACAAATTTGGAGAACATTGTACCCAGGCCATGTCAAAAGACCTAAGAGGTTTCCCAGTATCAAGGGCTTTCTTTTGTAACTACCCTTTTTAGACTTATATCTCTTTAATAAATCATGTTCCTCACTCAGAATATATTTATATTTCCCCTCATACTGCACTTTCCTTACCATTAAACCCAGACTCTCTTAGCAACACATCATTTGTTTAGAGTATTTAATATCCGTGGAGTATTTAATATTCCTCGTTCCTCAAAAATGAAAAACCATTTCATTCACTTTATTTCATTGTAATTTTGTTATGTGCTTGGGCTGGTGCCTGGTGCTTGCAATCCAGAGTCTGGTATCCATATGGAGAAGTTTGATCAAGGCATAATAGGATTACAGTTAAGCAAAGATGTAGCTCTCTCTGCCTTGGAGGTTTGAGAAAAAAAAATTGCCTCTAAGTCATATCTCAGACATCGAGAAATGGGCAGTTGTTTGCAAGAAACAGGGAAATTGCCAAAGGCAGAGGGGTCAAGATGTATAAAGAGATGGAGAGGGAAAAACGTAAATAAGGCTGAAAGATATTCCTGGAACTTAAGATCTTCCTTAAGCTAAAGCTGTCTATTTAAAATGTAGGCATGAGCCCAAAAGCCGTTGATTTGGATACAACACACAGCACGTGCGCGCTCGTCCACGCGCACACACACACACAGTTTAAAGCAGTTTCATAACTAGAAACACTTAAACAGAAAAGCAAAGTAAAAAAGAAAAGTTAAACAGCAAAGCAAAGAATGCGGCAAATATTACCAACTTTATTAGATAAATGGTTTCACAGCTTCAAGTGATCAGATAGCCTTAGAAGTTAATAAGGGCAAGAGATTCAAAGGTAAATTTTGGAAGCTGCAGATTAGCTGTAGGCTGCACACCAGCTCCTGGCCCCAACCCAGATTTACCCCTACATTACAGAGCAGTCACTGAGCAACCATCTGAAGGCTACCTGCACTGAAATATTAAAAGCAAGGATTACAGAAGACACCACACAGAGACTGGTAAGAATGGCAGAGACTCAGAAAGGGATAGCACCTGTATGCAGGTGCTGCATTGGCTGAGAAGCTGGAGGGGTATGGTGACTGAAAAATTCTCTCCCCCTAAAAGTATAGGGCCTCAATACCACTCAGGTATCCCCAACTAAGAGCAACAGAGATGGGAAGAGGAGCCTCCATAGCACTTGGGGGTGAAAATCAGTGGGGATCTAGTCTTCCTGGGAGACTCAGAGCACACACTCACAGGGAAGAACACTCCTATTGTTACAGCACCAGCTTGGAAAGTTCACAGCCTGGACTCTGACTGCTGGCAAGATATGGTGCCATAATCACGTCCTGCAAAGGTATCTGCTGCCTACACTCAGCAGTGACCTTAAGGGGTCCTCTATTTTCTGGGGAACCTTTTGACAGAGATCCAGACAGTGACTAAACTGTGTGGCTTGGAAAAAACAAACAAACAAACAAACAAACAAACAAACACAATCTCTTCTACTTCAAGTGCATAGCTGGTGCCCTGCCCCCGAAAACCTGTTGAGTCATTTGGTCTGCCCCACTGCCCTGAGTTTGGCATCATCCTGCTCAGTTCAGCAGCACAGGGGTGCCACACTGAGCTGCGACTTTTGGCACACCCTGTTGAGAGAAACCATGTACCCTGTCCTGCTTGGTTTGGCAACATGGGGTGACCAGGGAGTCATGCAGAGCTGGAATTTTTGTTCTGGGTCTCCGGCGGAGACTTCTGGAACCAGACAGGTGAGTGCTGAGCAGTGTGGCTATATTCTGGGTTGATAAATCCAATCTCCCCTGCAAGTTCACCTGGGCTACTCCAGGAAGAGTTAGAATTGTGCGCCCCCCTCCTACAGGCTTGCTGGTACCACCATCAATGAGAGACAATATATATTGTTTTTAGTTTATTAAAATGTATATATTTTTATTGATTTCAGAGAGGCAGGGAGAGGGAAAGACAGAAACATCAATGATGAGAGAGAATCATTGATTGGCTGCCTTTCGCATGTCCCTTACTGCGGATCAAGCCCACAACCCGGGCATGTGCCCTGACTGGGAAGCAAACCGTGACCTCCTGGTTCATAGGTCAATGCTCAAACACTGAGCCATGCCAGTCAGGCAGGGTGACTGTTTGGATCATCCTTTCCATGTCTCAAATACCCCTGAGGTATGCAGACACATTCCAAGTATGAGTCTCTCCAAAGCTATTGTCTGTGATTGGGTCAAAGTGCTTAGCCTCCACCCCAGGGTTGGGCCAGCATCATACCCAAAAGAGACTCTTTTGATCTATCACCCTCACCCTGGGGTGACTGAGGTTGCTTCTTCTTGTGGAGGGGACGGCTGGCTGCACTCAACCTGAACCTGTAGTGAGCCATTCCAGGTGGAACCACCAGAGTTGGAGACTCTGGCAGAAAATGAGTGGTTTGGCTTTGCACCAGGGGCCACTTTCCCCTTATTGAGTACCTGAATGTGTGATCCCCACCCAAGTCAGGGACCAACTAAATAAATCTCTCCTCCTAAACCCAGTTGCTCTGCCCTACAGAGGTCTAAGCCTGTAGAAAAGGCTGTATATCTCAGTTCGCCTGGGCTCATCCTACAGTTTCTCTTCAGAAGGCTATGGGGAAAGACTAGGCAACCTCGGGGTGAGGCAGAGTAGGTGACAAGTGGTGGCAGACCTCAGGGAGCCTTGGTCCTTTTACATATATTTCCCCAGCTTTAATCTCGAAGAAGCTGACCCTTTTTGATAAATTTTACACTCAGACACTAACAGTGAACAGAGTGGTAGGCCCAAATAGGCAGCTCTAGTCTGGTTACACAAAATGTCCGATAGAAACTTGAACCTGAAGCCCACCCAAGTGGAATCAGAACCAACACAACCAGTGGTGTACTTCAGACCACTCCAGAGCTTGACCCAACTAGAAACACAAGTGGCACACTCAAACAAGAATTCTGGCAGGAAACAAATCCTCCTGGGAACAGCCCCACCTTGCATGGCAGCCCCAGCACAACATCCCGAACACATTGATTGAGGTTGATCCTTATAGTCACCCAGCCTGATGGGTTAACTCCACACACAAAAGAACCAACAGCATTCAAGACACAACTACAACAGAGGGTGCTCATAAACCACAAGAATAATTTTTTGGAACACATAGTTCAGGTGATCTGAATGATTGGTGCCACTGATCCCAATAAGACACCTTCATCATAAATCCATCATAACAAACTTGGTAGTCATAGATCTCCCTAAGAAACAGAGAAAAAAGGGTAGACAAAAAAAATGCCCTAAACAAAAGAAAAAAGGGAAATATCAAAAAAAAAAAAAGAATTAAATGAAAGCAATCAAAATAACCAGTACAGTGTTGAAAACAATCGTTATAAGGATGCTCAAGTTCCTTAGGGGAAGAATGGATGATCTCAGTGAAAACTTACACAAAGAGATAGAAAGCATTAAGAAACACACACATCATAAAAAAAAGAAGCAGTCAGAAATGAACTGAAATGAAAAATACACTAGAAGGAATCAAGAGCAGGTTACATGAAGCAGAGGTGTGAATAGGCCAATTAGAGGGCAAGATAACATCAAGCACCCAGGCAAAGCATGTAAAAGAAAAGAGAACTGAACAAAATGAGGAAAATCTAAGGGACCTCCCTAAGCTGGTGAAGAAAAGTCACTCAAGTTCAAAAAGCCCAGAGAGTCCCAATCAAGATGAATCCAAGAGACCCATTCAAAGACACATTATATTAAAATGACAAAGGTTAAAGACAAAGAGAGAATGTTAGAAGCAGCGAGGAAGAGACAGTTATTTATCTATAAAGGAGTTCTTATAAGTCTGTCAGTTGATTTATCAGCAGAAACCCTACAGGCCAGAAGGGATTGGAATGACGTATTCAAAGTGATGACAACAAAAACCTGCAACCAAGACTACTCTATCCAGCAAGTGTATTATTTAAAACTAGGGGCCCAGTGAATGAATTTGTGCACCTTGAAAGGAACTGTGGGCTGTGAGGCTGTGATGGGCACAGGGGCAGGTCTAGGCCCATCCTCTGCACCCCTGCCTGGCCCCTCCTACCAAGGACCCAGGCCCCTGTCTGCTGGCAGCCTTGCTCCCACCATGATTCCCACATGCTGACGGCACCAGCCCCGCTTGCACCTGCTGACGGCGTGGAGCAATTGGGACCAGCACCAGCAGTGGGTGTGAGGGGGAGGGGGGTACAGTGCCGTCAGCAGGGGTGAGTTGCAGCTGCTGTCCCGATCACCCCTCAGGAGCAGGGGCAGGTGGAGAAGCCCGAAGGGTCAATCACGGCTGGCAGGCACCATTTGCACCTGCTGACAGCGCTGGGTGATCAGGGCTAGTGCCAGGTGCTGGCAGCAGGTATGAGCACTGGGCTGGACCACAGTGTGCGGGAACAAAGGATTTTCAGTAACCACCAGAGACTTGCCCCAATGACAGTGACCAGCACCCTGCCTTGGTCTGGTGCCCGTGCTCACCTGCTCCACCATCCCACCACGTTCTAGTCTCTGTTACCTGCTGCTGATGCCCACTATGTTCCACATATGCCCCCTGGTGGTCAGCACACATCATAGCAACCAGTTGTTTGGTTGTTCAGTTGTTCCACTGTTTGGTATATATATATATATATATATATATATATATCTCGAAGGAGAAATAAAAGGCTTCCCAGACACCCTCCTTCCCTTCAAAAAATCTAACAGAATTAATTGCCACCAAACCAGTATTGCAAGAAATGTTACAAGGGCTACTTTAAGAAATAGAAGAAAGAGAAAAAGAGAGAAACATAGTGGTAAAGAAAAGCATGGCAATATATAGGTTCCTATCAATAATAACCTTACATTTACATGGATTAAATGCCCCAGTCAAAAGACATAGGGTAACCAAATGCATGAGAAAATATGATATGATATATATGCATGCTATGAACAAGAGTACCTGAATGTGTCTCAGGTTGAGAACCACTAGCAGGGTCGCCTAAGACCACCAGAAAACAAAGATATCTACATTACTTTTCATAACAATAACAAAATTACAGTTACGAAGTAGTAACGAAAATAATTTTATGATTGGGGGGTCACAACAATATGAAGAACTGTATTTAAGGACTGAGGTATTAGAAAGGTTGAGAATTACTGATCAAGAGTTTAATTTTAACTCAAGCTGTTGTCTCATAAAAGCCTAAGATGGCAGGCATACCGGGCTGTTTGCTCCTAAAACAAAACAGCCCCTTAGCCTTCTCTTTCACAAAAAATTGTGTCAGAGTAATCATTCATCTGTTGTTCAGGGTCTGCTGGTCAGCCCCAGCAAGAAATCAGTGGCATTTTTATACACCAAGAATAAACTATCAGAAAGAGAAACTAATAAACCAATCTCATTTATTATTGCTACAGAAAAAATAAAATTACCTAGGAATACATTTAACCAAGGAGGCAACGTCAAAGAAAGAAATCAAGGAAGACACAAGTAAGTGGAAGCATACACCGTGTTCATGGACTTGGAAGAACTGACATCATTAAAATGTCCATACTACCCAAAGCAAGGTATATATTTGACACAATTCCTGGCAAGAGAGCAATGGCATATTATACAGATCCAGAAAAACATTCAAAAAATTTGAAATAGCCAAAACCGGTTTGGCTCAGTGGATAGAGCATCGCCTGCAGACTGAAAGGTCCCAGGTTCAATTCTTGTCAAGGGCATGCACTTTGGTTGTGGGCACATCTCCAGTGTGGGGCGTGCAGGAGGCAGCAGATCGATGTCTCTTTCCCATCGATGTTTCTAACTCTCTATCCTTCTCCCTTCCTCTCTGTAAGAAATCAATAAAATATATTTAAAAAAAAAATTGAAATATTTGGAACCACAAAAGGCCCTGAATAGCTTCAGCAATATTGAGCAAGTACAGAAAAGTTGGAGGTATCAAACTATACTACAAAGCCAGTGTAATAAAAATAGTGTGGTACTAAGATAAGACCAGGCATGTACATCAATGAGAGAGAATAGAGAGCTCAGAAGTAAAACCCATGCCTTTATGGTCAATTAATATTTAACAAACGAGGCAAGTGCATACAAAGGATTAAAGGCAGTTTCTTCAATAAATGATGTAGGGACAATTATACTGGTACATACAAAAAGTGAAACTAGACTACCAATTTACACCACACTCATGGTTAAGCTCAGCGTGCATAAAAGACTTCAATATAAATGGTGAAACAAAAAAATTCCTAGGAGAAATCATAGGTAGTAAAATCTCAGACATGTCTCATAGTGATATTTTTGCTTATATATCTAGGACAAAGGAAACAAAGGAAAAATAAACAAATAAGAATACATCAAACTAAAAAGCTTCTGCACAGCAAAGGAAACCATCAACAACATGAAAAGGAAAGCCACTGAATAGGAGAACATATGTGCCAAAGATACATCTGCTGAGGGCTTAATTTTTGAAATATATAATGTACTTATACAACACCGGGATGACAAACATTCCAATTAAACAACGTGCAAAGGGCCTGAGACACTTCTCTAAAGAGGACATACAGATGGCCAATAGACATAGAAAAAATGCTAAACATAACTAATCATCAAGGAAAGGCAAATTAACACCAAAGTGAGGTATCACCTCACACATGCCAGAATGGCTATCATCAATAAATCAGCAAACACGTGATGGCAAGGATGTGGTTAAAAGGGAATTCAAGGGAGAAACCAAGATGGCGGCATAGGTAAACACCTAAACTGCTGCCTTGCATAACAATTTCAAAACTACAACTAAAAGACAAAACGGACACCATCCAGAACCACAGGAAAGCTGGCTGAGTGGAAATTCTACAACTGGAAGGAAAGAGAAAAGCCCATCGAGACTCAGAGGAGCTGCAAAAGGCTGAGGTATGGAGACGCGTGCAGAGAGTACTGGAGGCTGAGTGCGTGGCTGGCTTTCTCCAGCAGGAGGGAGATGGAAGCTCCCGACTGCGCTGAACTCCAGTTCTGGGTGAGACCATGGGGACCTAGATTCATTCGTGGGAAATCTGGACTGTCAGGAAAAGAGAAAAGCACGCTGAGACTCAGGAGCTCTGCAGAAGACAGAGGTCCAGAGGCGCGCGAGTAAAGAGAGGACTGACTGCCTAGTGCGTGGCTGGCTTTCTCAAGCAGGAGGGAGAAGGAAGCTTCTGACTGTGCTGAACTCCAGTTCCGGGTGAGACTCTGGGAATCCAGACTCACTCCAAGGGAATCTGGACAGTCAGGCAGCAGGCAAAACTTAAGAGCGGCTTTCTCTCAGAGTTGCTTGCAGCAATTACAGAGGGACACTGAGACCCAGGGGCCTCCTAGGGCAGAGATGATGGGAAGCCAAAGATGGCTGCTCTGCCCTGAGACATCACACCATCCAAACTGAGCACAGAGGCTTTTGCAATTTTGCAAGTCTTGTCTCATAAGGGTGTCACCAGCACAGAAGATCTCCCAGCATAGAAACCAGTGATCCTCACAGACAATTGGCCTGGAGGTCAATTCCTCCCAGTGATACCAACAAATATCAAGACTTAACTACAACAAGGCTGTGCACACAGTCCACAAAGGGGTGCACCGAGAGTGTCCACCTCAGGTAACTGGGAAGGCTAAGCCACTGGGCTCTATAGGACACCTAGCACACAAAGCTACTCTACCGACTTAGGGAAGCAGAAAAAATGTGGAGACAAAAGAAACAGATCACAAATGAAAGAAATGGAGGAAAACAAATGACTGGATATAGAATTAAAAACCACAATTATAAGGTTTTCAAGAATTTTCTAGAAAAGACTAAAACATTTAGTGAGACCCTCAAGGATATGAGCAGGACCCTTGAGGATATGAAAAAGGACCAACTAGAAATTAAGCATACACTGGCTGAAATAAAAAAAAAAATGTTATACAGAGAACTAACAGCAGTCTAAAGGAACACAAGAATAAAGTCAAAGATTTGAAACAAAAAGAAGCAAAAAACACTCAACTGGAAAAGCAAAAAGAAAAGAAGAATCCCAAAACTTGAAGATAGTGTAAAGAGCCTCTAGGACAACCTCAAGCCTACCAACATCAGAATTATGAGGGTACCAGAAGAAGAGAGAGAGCAAGATACTGAAAAGCTATTTGAAGAAATGATGACTGAAAACTTTCCCTACCTGGTGAAAGAAAGAGACTTACATGTCCAGGAAGCACACAGAACCCCAAATAAAAGGAATCCAAAGAGGAACACACCAAGACACATCATAATTAAAATGCCAAGGGCAAAAGACAAAGAGAGAATATTAAAACCAGCAAGAGAAAAACAGTTAATTACCTACAAGCGAGCACCCCTACGGTTGTCAGCTGATTTCTCAACAGAAACTATGGAAGCCAGACGGGAGTGAGAAGAAATATTCAAAGTAATGAATAGCAAGAACCTACAACCAAGATTATTCTACCCAGCAAAGCTGTCATTCAGAACTGAAGGTCAGATACAGAGCTTCACAGATAAGAAAAAGCTACAGGAGTTCATCAATAGCAAACCAGTATTATATGAAATGCTGAAAGGTACTCTTTTAGAAGAGGAAGAAGAACAAGCAGCACCTAGAAATTATGAACAACAAATGCATATCTATCAACAAGTGAATCTAAAACTCAAGTGAATAAAAAATCTGAGGAACTGAATAAACTGGTGAATAATACAGAATCAGGGGTATAGATAGGGAGTGGAGTGAAAATTCTCGGGGAGAAAGGGGTGTGGGGGATGTGGGAAGAGACTGGACAAAAATCATACACCTATGGATGAAGACGGTGGGGGGGGGGGGGCGGAGGTACGGGCAGAGGGTGGTTTGGCAACCGGATGGAGGGGAGCTATGGGGGGAAAAAAGAAGAACAATTGTAATAATCTGAACAATAAAGATTTATTAAATTAAAAAATAATAAATAAATGGGAATCCAAGTGCACTGTTGGTGGGGATGCAGACTGGTGCCGCCACTGTGGAAAAAGGTATGGAGTTTCCTCAAAAAATTAAAAATGAAACTGCCTTTTGACCTAGTGATACAAATTATGGGAATATATCCTAAGATTCGCAAAACATCAATTCAAAATAACGTATACTTCCCTATGTTCATACCAGCATTAATTATAATTGCCAAGATCTGGAAATAGCCCTAATGCTCATCAATACATGAGTGGATAAAAAAGCTTTGGTACTAGTATACTTACACAATGGACTATTACACAGCCATAAAAAGATGGAACTCTTCCTTTTTTGCAACAACATGGATGGAGGTTATTATACTAAGTGAAATAAGCTAGTCAGAAAAAGAGAAATAACATATGATCTCACTTATATGTGGAATCCAATGAACAACATAAACAAATGAACAATATAGAAACAAAGGTATGGATACATGGAAGAGACTGACTGCTGCCAGCAGGAACCGTGTGAGGGGGACTGGGTGAAATGTGGTGAAGGGATTATTCCAAGCATGTCAAACTCAAAGGCTAACATAGGCCAGATAAAAAAGTTTTAAGTTTATGTGGGCCACAAAAAAACAGAAGCTTCAATTTTCATAGAAAAGTAGGTTTATTTTGATAGAGATATGCCGAGTACAAAAAGCTGAAATAAATGAGTAACCATTCACATAAAATAACAAAACATTTTAATAGATATTTATATTTTTTCTTGAACATTAAATCTCCAGACACTGAATAACTGCACAAATCAATAAGCATAATGCAAATAAACCAATTTTTCTTGTTCTCTGAAAGTGAAATATTTCCTGTTGCACAAACCAAACAAGTATGAGACCAATGACGTGGCAATCGGCTGCTAAAATATTCACTGCTAATATTAGTGGAGAGAAATGGTGCCCCCATGCATAAGGGAAATGAATGCAACATGATTATAGTAATCAGTCATTAGCAAACATTGTAGCTCCTTATTAATAATCCTATATAATAAAAGCCTAATATGCTAACTGTCTGGTCACCTGGTTGGCGGTTCAACGACTCAAAGCTTAATATGCTAATGATACGCTAAGGCCACTCAACCGCTCACTATGACATGCACTGACCAACAGGGGCAGACACTCCAACTGGTAGATTAACTCACTGTTGGGGTCCAGCTGATCTGGACTGAGTAAGATGGGCCGGAAACACCCTGGAGCCCTCCTGTGGCCCCTCCCCAGCTGGCCAACCTCCTGTTTCCTTCCTCAGCCCCAATAGTGCACTGCTGGGGTCCCCCAGCCTGGCCTTTACCCTCTTGAAATCCACGACCCCTCAGGGGATGATAGAGAGCCAGTTTTGGCCCAATCCCCCAGGCCAGACCGAGGGACCCCACTGTTGCACGAATTTGTGCACCTGGCCTCTAGTTATGTATAACAGGATGTTGTCAAAATTAAGTTATGAAACTTTTATTAAAATGTTTCTTACATACCATTATATTGGCTGGGCCATAAAAATATTTGTGGTGGTCTGCTCATGGCCCACAGACTGCGAGTTTGACATGCTTGGACTAGGCAAAGACCATATATGCATAGCCTGTAGATACAGACAACAGTGCAGTGTTTGCCAGAGGGAAGGGCAGGTGAGGGCTGGGTGGAGGCAGGCATGGGGGTTGGAGAATTGGGGACAACTCTATTAGTGTAAACAATAAAAAATATCATGTCTTACTGAGAGTGTTAGAAATTCAACTCAAAAGAACCTAATAATTGGCCTTTATTTAGGTAATGTCACTGGAAATTTTGATTATGGGCCTCAAATATCCTAAACACTATTGATCTTTCTGTGTCTCTGCTCTGCTAGCTCATGCTTGTTTTTCATTGTTGTTTGTTTGTTTTGTGTGTGTGTTTGTAGGCTGTCTCATCAAGGTGAACAAGATGGCCCCAATAGTGACAGACTCAAATCCTCTGATGGTGGCAACCCCACTGAAGACAGATGGCTTTTTCAGGAACTAATGGCTTGATTGTTTCATATATCCATGGTGAATATGGCACAATGTCCATGAGGAGAGGGCCTTGACAGGCTCAAGCTAAACTATATTACTATTCTGAGACAGGACTTGTGATTGTTCCACAAGGATGATCTAAGTGGAAGAGTACTTCATGTCTTTTAAATGTAATGATGATCATTCAAGATTAAAAGAAAAACAGCCAAAATGAAATGTCAGTCCAAAACTTATATAATGTAACAATCATAACAGTCAATGAAATGTTTTGTGCAATTTTAAAAATACTGCATATTTATTGTTCCATTAATATAAAGAATACATTGCGGATTGAGTGTATAATATGTGCCCTGCTTTTTACATACATTATCCCTACTCTCCACAGCAAAACTGAGTGATTCTATTTTTATTCCTATTTTAAGAGAAGGAAAACTGTCGTCATGGCAAAATTGTGATTAAAATCCAGATTTACCTTTAAGAAAAGAAAGAAGTTAATAAGGGAAGTTGGTGCCTAGAGGACAAAGCTGGCATCAAGATGTCATTCTCCCTCTGAATGATCACTAAATATTTTAGGCGGCGGTGGAGGGGAGGCAGAATTGTGTTCTTGAAAGTAGAAGGAAAACACACACAAAGGCCTCTATTAAATCATCAGTGTGTGAAGGGAGCCACAGAGCAATCACCACAGTAGGAGAAGGTGCACAGAGCGGTCTTCCTAGTAGGACATGCCCTTCTCTCGCGTTGTTTCCTAGTAGACGCGAGAGCAGATGTCAACTGTACCCAGAATCCCTCTGGGCTGAGCCAGTGCCAGTGGAAGTTTCGCCTTAAGAGGAAGTGCGTCTTTTGTGCTTTGAGGTACATACAGGCCATGGGGGCACTAAGCAGTCGGATGTTACGGCTCAGAGGGGGGCATGCTCCAGAGCAGCCAGGTGCCGGTGGGGAGGAGGAGGAAGTGGCAGCCATGGCAGTAGTTGATGAGGTGGAGGAGAGTGAAGAGGGCGGCTCCACCCTCAGTCAGGGTGGCGTCAAAAGGAAGGCAGACTCAGGAGGGCCTTACGAACAAGAACCCCACCGGAAACACACCAAAGACAGTTCAGGTTCCGTTTACGAGGCACTCTTCTTAAGGGGTGAAGGCAGTGATGTGCAGATCCGCGCACTGGGGGAGGTGTGGAACTTGCACAGGGTCTACTTGTGCCAGTCAGGTTATTTCGCTAGCATGTTCAGTGGTGCTTGGAGGGAAGCAACCATGAATACCATAGAGCTGCAAATGCCTGACGAGAACATTGATCGTGAGGCACTGCATGAGGCTTTAGGCTCTCTGTACGAAGACTCTGTGCTCATTCAACCCAGCCGAGTCGTCCCCATCCTGGCTACGGCCAGCATGCTGCAGCTCGACGAGCTGATTCAACAGTGTGGGGAGATCATGGAGGAAACGGTTAGTGTCCACACCGTTTGCAGCTACTACTACTCTGCTGGGAGCTATGGCCTCCCAAACATCAGGGCCATGTGCTTTCAGTGGCTGCTGGACAACCTGATGACTCACTGTAGTGAGGAACTAATGCGAGAAATCAGCCTGGATATCATGGAAGAGCTCATTATCTCTTCAGAGCTCTTAGTGATGGAAGTGGAGATGGATGTGTACACAATGCTGAAAAAGTGGATGTACTTGCAGCTGCAGCCGACATGGAGGGGCCCCCACAGAGCCTTATTGTCCGACGCCAACTTGTGGTTTGCTAGGTCCAAGAGGGAATTGGAAGGCACCCCTTTCTTGGAGACCCCGCAGGGTAGAGCCTTCGTGCCAGTGTTCCAACATCTGCGGCTGGCCTACATAGTTTGTGACCTGCCATCAGCACGCATCATTGACCAGGATGCACTGATCCCCGCCACGTGGCTGACCCCAGTGTACAAAGAGCAATGGCTTGCCCTCCTCCAGGCTGAGCAAACCAGGGAGCTTGGGCCCATTGACGTCCACGTGTCCAACTTCCAGGGGAACACCATGCGGTGCGGGCACCAGGTCCACAGGGAAGAGCCATGCAGCTGGCGGTGGGCAGGCTTCAACTTTGGCTGGGACTTGGTAGTGTGCTACACCAGCCGGCGCATCATCTTCAGGCGCAGTGCACTGAACAATTCCCACGGCCTCGGGGTCAGCTTACTCTGGCAGAGAAAGATTGCATTCCGCCTGTGCCTGGTTTCCCTGGATAGGGCTGGAAGAACCGTTTTCAGGAAGGACACAGAATACCAGGTGCTTTCCCTGGGGAAAGATGAAGAGCTAGAGGTAGCGAATCTGGAGAACCAAGATGTGGTCTTCCCCATATATGTGGCCTGTAACTTCCTGTACCTCCCCAGAGAGGGGTCCTGCCAAGAGTAGGGACCCCCACCAAAGCTCAGAGAGCCGAGCAGCTCTTTTCTGGGCACAGGGGCAGCCAGCTTTCTCTAGATGCCAGGTCTCTCCATGGGATCAACTGGCCTTGCCCATCTCTGGTGATCAAATTCTGACAGAGGCTCTGTTGAACTGTAGCTTGTGATACTTGAGACTGTTTACCAGCGCTTATGAAGCCCTCAAGCACCTCAAGAACTCATTCCTGCTTTCATGTGGCAACCTGTTCTCCTGGTTTAACATACCTGCCCCTGCCCCACATCATTTCTGTGAAACAAAGACAAATTGACTTTAAAGAGAAACTCTACAGCTCTTGGTTTAGCTCTTTTTCTTTTCTTTATTTGCATTTTCCTGATGATTGGTCATGCTGAGCAACTTTCCATATGCCTATTAAGTATTTTCTTTAGTTTAATTAAATAAAATTTAAAGGAATACTTTGACTTCTCTTTAACTTGGTGTTTTTAGAGCTGCCCTTCCCGACTCATTACCACCACCACCACCACTGGATCCATTTCCAGCCACTGAGTGTATTACTTGCTTTACACATTCTCTCCCTAAGTGAGCACACCCCGGCTACACTGATGATCTTCTTTTTGTTGGTTTTTCTGCAACCTAAGAGTATCTTTTTAATTTCTAAGGCATCTCTATACTGTTACCATGATGGCTGAGCCAGTTTACACTCCCACCAACAATGCGATGCGGGAGGGTTTGCTTTCCTCCACATATCTTCACCAACACTTATCATTCTCCTTGTTGATAATGGTCATTTTTACAAGTGTAAGGTGGTTTTGATTTGCATTTCCCTGGTGGTTGGTTAAGTTGAGCAACTTTCCATATGCCTATTAAATATTGGAATGTTGTTTTTTTTTGAAACATATTGTTAATTCCTCTGCCCATTTTTAAACCAGACCACTTCTTGATTTCATTGTTGTTATCGGGTTGTATAAGTTCTATATAAATGTGGAATAGTAATCATTTTTCATACGTGCTTTGCAAATATCGTAGCTTGTAATTTAATGTTGAAGAGTTTCTTCAACATGTTTTCTTCTAGGAGTTTTACATTATCAGGGCTTACATTATAGTCTTTGATCCATTTCAAGCTAAATTTTGTGAGTGGTGTAAGACTGGGTTCCAGTTTCCTTTTCTATATGTGGTAATGAAACATTCCAAGCACCATTTCTTGAAGACAATATCCTTTAACCATTATGATGTCCTTGACTGTCTAATCAAATATTAGTTGACTGTATCTCCACTGGTTTAATCCTGGGCTTTCTATTCTACTCCATTGGTCTACATATCTCTTTTCTATGCCAACATCATACTATTTGCATTACTATAGCTTTTGTAGTATAGTTTGGAATCAAGCACTGTGAGGCCTCCAGCTTTGTTTTGCTTTCTCACTATTACTATACAGGGATTTTATGATTTTATACAAATTTTAGGGTTATTTTTTTTTCTATTTCTGTGAAAAATTCCATTGTAATGTTGATAGGGATTTTGTTAAATCTATAGGTGGCTTTGGGTAGCATGGGCATTTTAACAATATTATGTCTGCCAGTGCATGAAAATAAAGTGTTCTTTTATTTGTTGGTGTCCTCCTAGATTTCTTTCATCAAAGAATTTTAAGTTTCTTTGTAAAAATCATTCACTTCTTTGGTTAATTTATCCCTAGACATTTTATCATTTTTGATGTTATGAATGGGCCTATTTTTATTTATTTTTCAGCTGTTTCATATTTAATGTATAAGGAAGAAACTGCTTTTTGCATATTGATTTTACATACTGAAAATATACTGAATTTGTTGATTATGTCCAACAGTTTTTAATGGAGTCTTTTCTTTATATAAGCTCATACCATCTGGCAATAATTACAACTTTACTTCTTTATTTCTGAT